>JBBYHL010015710.1:0-11508 GCA_038381835.1 Adansonia madagascariensis
AACTTGCTCATAAGCCTAAAGCAAGTTAACTAAGCATGGTTGATTGAAGCCCATTTGCTCCCTGAAGTCCACATCTATGCCATTTCCATCTTTAGCTTCTTGTATGAATAGCTTATTGATCAATCCTTGCATAGCTTTTTGTAGTTGTTTAGCCTGAGCTCATGTATGAGGTTAACTCGGCAGTTGGAAGTCCTTTAGATCATCATCTATGTTGTCCTTTGGAGCATCCTCTCCATTGTCTTGCACTAGCTGGATCACATCATTCCCCTATTCCTCAAAAGGATTTATCCTCAAATTAGCACCTACATCAAAAAGAGAAAAATTAAAAACATTAAATGTGGAACTCACTTGTTACTCACTTGGTAGATCTAATTTGTAAGCATTGCCATTAATCTTTTTTAAGACTTGGAAAGGTCCATCTCCACATGGTTACAGCTTGGATTTCTTTTAGGTTGGAAACCTTTCTTTCCTCATGTGAATCCATACCTAATCTCCAGGTTCAAAGGTGACAAGTTTGCGTCCTTTATTAGCTTGGGCAGTGTTCTTTTCATTCTTCTTCTCAATATGCTATCGTGCTTGTTCATGGATCTATTTTACCAAATCTGCCTTTCTCTTTACATCTAAGCTAGCTATCTCATTCATAGGTAAAGGCACCAAATATAATAGAGTCAAAGGATTAAAATCATAAACAATCTCAAAAAGAGAATAACCAGTGGAAGAATGCATAGACCAATTATAAGCACACTCAACAAGAGAATACAATCTTCCAAGTTTTCAAATTCTTTTGAATGACAGATCGTAGCAAAGTTTTTTGGTTTAATTTACTACTTCAGTTTGCCTAACAGTTTGGGGATGACAAATGGTGGAAAATAATAACTTAGTTCCTAATTTTCCCCATAATACTCTCCAAAAATGACTAAGAAATTGAACATCCCAATCACTCATAATTGTCCAAGGAATCCCATGCAAATGAATAATGTCTCAAAAAAAACAAATTAACTATGATTGTGGCATCATCAGTTTTATGGTAAGGAATGAAATAAACCATCTTAGAAAACCTATCAATGACCACAAATATTGAATCCATTCTCCTTTTGGTTCTAGGCAACCCTAAAAAATAAAGTCTATAGACAAATCTATCCATGGTCCATTAGGTGTAGGAAGTGGGGTGTATAAACCATATGGTACAAGACTTGGCTTGTCTACATGTAATACAATGAGAACACACTTTCTTAACATCCCTATGCATTTTTGACCAATAAAAATGTTCTTGAAATATGGCCAATGTCTTATGAACCCCAAAATGCCCTATCAATCTACCATCGTGAAACTCACACACAAGTAATTCTCTCAAAGAACAAAAAGGCACATAAAGTTTATTCCCCTTAAATAAAGAACCATCATGCCTATAAAATTTGCCAAGAGCAGAATTTTTACATGCCTCATGCACATTTGCAAAATGATGATTTTTTATATACAATTATTTGATATACACAAATCCAAATAACCTCGCACTAAATGTAGATATTAAGGTGTACTTGCATGAAAAAACATCAACCACAATATTGTCCTTCCCTTATTTGTATTGAATAATGTAAGGAAATGTCTCAATGAACTCTACCTACTTTGCATGGTGGTGATTCAATTTACCTTAACCCTTTAAGCGCTCTAAGGATTCATGATCGAAGTTAATGACAAATTTTTTAGGCCAAAGATAGTGTTGCCATGTCTTTAGAGCCCTCACCAACGCATACAACTCCTTATTATATGTTGAGTAGTTCAAAATGTGTCTACTGAGTTTCTCACTGAAAATGCTATTGGACATTTTTCTTGCATGAAGACAGTACCAATACTTATCCCTGAAGTTGCACATTCAATCTCAAAAGTTTTATTGAAATTAGGCAATTGTAATAAAGGAGCAGAACATAATTTATTTTTCAACAAATTAAAGGCTTTTCTTCATCTTCTCCCCTTTTGAAGTTTACGTGCTTCTTAATTGCTTCTGTTAAAGGTGAAGCAATGGTGATAAAGTCCCTCATAAAGCATTGATAAAAGCTGGCCAAGCCATGGAAACTCCTTACTTCGTCACAGATTTGTATATCGACTACTCTTTAATTGCCTTTATCTTTTCTGGATCAACTTCGATGGCTTTTGTACTCACAATAAATTTGAGAAAAATAACTTTTTCCATGCAAAAAGAGCATTTTTTTAGATTAGCCTATAACTCTTACTGCACATAGGAATGTCATCAAAATATGCAACAATGAACTTCCCAACGAATGCATGCAATATATGATTCATCAATCTCATGAATGTACTAGGTGCATTATTAAGACCAAATGGCATGACTAACCATTCATAGAACTTATGTTTATTTTTAAAGGTAGTTTTCCACTTATCACCTGGTTTCATTCTAATTTGATGGTATCCACTTTTCAAATTAAGTTTAGAAAAGATGCAAGAACCATACAACTCATCTATCATATCATCTAATCTTGGAATAGGGTGATGATACTTTATAGTGATTTTATTGATAGCCCTACAATCCATGCACATCCTTCAAGTTTAATCTTTTTTTGGAGCTAATAACAAAGGGACTGCATATGAATTATGCTTTCTCTTACGTGCCTCTTTGCCAATAGCTCTTTAACTTGCCTTTGGAGTCCTTTTATCTCTCCTCAAGATTGCTTTTATATGCTGAATGATTAGGAATTGTTGTACCAGGGATGAAATCAAGTTGATGTTTAATTCCTCTAATTAGTGGTAATCCCTTTAGAACTTCTTTTGAGAAGACGTCTTCATATTCTTATAAATAGCAACACCTGACAAAAAAAGGTTAAGATCATTAGTGTTCAAATAAGCCTCCTTGTACATAAGTATAATCAATGGCTTTTAAGCATAAAAAGCACTTTTGCACTAACTCTCTTTTGCATACAAGCTTTTATTTTTCACTTCGATTGTTAGGTTTTCTTCTTACTCACTAACTCTAACTTGCATTTTTTATATTTTCTTTTTGTTTTTGCTCTCATTTTTCTTCTTTTTCTCATCACTCACTCTTTTTTCTTTTTCATTACACATGATCTCACTTTGGTTCCCTCTCTATTTATTTTCATATTCATACACCTCCTTAGGTGTCGTTTAAACAAGTATTACACATCGACCATCCTTCTTAAAAGAGTATCTCACTTTGGTTCCCTCTCTATTTATTTTTATATTCATACACCTCTTTGGGTGTCATTTAAACAAGTGTTACACATTGACCATCCTTCTAAAAAGAGTACATGTTCTTGAAACCATCATTGATAACATGCCTATCATATTGCCATGGCCTTCCCAATAAGGTATGACTTGCATGCATTAGGTACAATATAACACCTTATTAGAATTTTTCCTAATTGCAAAGGAAAAAAATTACCTATTTATTCACCTTAACCTCCCTATATTTATTCAGCCATTGCAACTTATATGGCCGGAGATGTCTCATGCGTGCAATCCTAACTTCTCCACTAATTTAGTAGTAACTACATTGGTACAGCTACCTCCATCAATGATCAAAGTACATACCTTATTATTGAAATGACAATAAGTATGGAAGATGTTCTCACATTGCTCCTCATCTCCATCCTCCTTCATTTGAAGATTCAAAACGTGCCTAACTACTAATGCTTTTCCATAGACCACATAATCTAAGTCACTTTTTTATGAAAAAAAATTCCTTTTACTTTCATCAACGGTCACAATTATAACATTAGCTCTTATGAGCATAGCTCTCTTGTTAGGACATTGAGAAGTGATATGACCTGTTCCCAAACATCTAAAACACTTAGTATCACGATATCTATTAGATTAGGAAGAGTTGCTACCTTTTTTATCACTGACTGTCTTGACTTTATTTTTATCATTGTCTTCTTTAAACATGGCAACAACTTTGTCCTCTTTAGTTTTACTCCAATTTGTTTTCCAATAAGAATTGGAACCTGAATTTGATGAAGTAGACTTATGCACCCCTTTGAACTTAAGTTGCCTCTTCACCTTCATAGCCATATGCATCATGTCTTCAAGCTCTACATAATGATGTAACTCAATAACATTTACTATCTCCTAATTCAAGCCACTCAAGAAACATGCCATGGTTACCTCTCGATTTTCTTAACATTACTCTAATCATGGAAATTTCCATTTCCTTGTGGTAGTCCTCTAATTCTTGGAATCTTAAGTAAGGTTTTGAAGCCACTGATGCAAATCTTGGTAATAAAGGCTTGGTAGAAAATGTTTCTTTATTATAACTTTCATCTCAACCTAAGTTTCAATAGGTTCTCTCTAAATTTTTATGGCAACTAAGAATAACTTAATCCTACTAAACAATCACATAATCTATGAATTCAACTACAGTAAGTTTCACCTTCTTTTCTTTCGAATAATGGTGGTATTCAAACATAAGCTTAACTTTTCTTTCCCAGTATAAATACAAGTCAAGATCATGTTTACCCTAAAATAGAGGAATCTTTATTTTAATGCTACCAATATTTCAGTCTATATCATCATGATTCTTATGATCCCTTTTAGGCCAACGGTTTTGCCTAGCTTTTCTTTATGCAAATCTTACATTATTCATATTCATATACTCTATCTCACTTCCATCCTTCTCTTCATCCATTGGCTCTTTTCCTTCCAAAGGTTGGATATTTGGTTTATTCCTTCTCCTTTTATTTGGTTGCTCTTTTCTCATCCTTGTAATTGCAGCTTCTTGTCTATCCATTCTATCTTGAAGATTTCTAAAGACAAATTGCATTCGTTCAAACCATTGTTGCGTGGCCCGAAGAATGAAAGCAAGTTCTGGCTGGGTTCTTACTTTTCACTACAACTACCATCTTGTTTGGATGCTTTCATGCCTTTTCCTTCCAAATTCATACTTGCAAAAATAAAAATTGGTTAGAACCTAACAAAAATCACTCCTTAATGTGTTTATCCTAAATTTAGGTTTTGCACTCATGTTTTCACTTAATTTGGCTTTTGTCTTACTCTATTGATCTCACTCTCTCATGCCTTTTACCACTTTAGAATTTTTTTGGTTTTTTTAAAGGACTTGTAATTAAGCAATTAAAAGTTAAATCCAATTTAAAGCGATTCAAATTAATGATAACTCTTAAATTTGCATATAAACTAAATGGAAATAAAGAAAGGCCAACAAAAGGAAGAAAGACACATGAAAACGGAAATTAACTAGCGAAATTGAAATAAATAGCAAAACATAGGGGTTAACTCAATTTATGCATATAACCTAAAAAACCCAATAGAAAGAAATAAAAGAGGAAACAAAACAATTAATGTTGTGTAAATTATGGGGATTGGGTGTAGGAATGATGCAACTATAAACACTAAAAATTAGAAAAATGTTAATCAATCAATTTATTGATTGGAAAGAAAATTGATTAGAAAGAGATTAAATAGGAAACTACCAAGATATCAGAAAATAAAAATATAAAATTTGGTCAATTTGAAATATCAATTAATTTAAGAGAAAAATGAAAATTATAAAAATACAGCAAAGGCAACAAAATCAAAGAATTTATTGGAAAGCAAGAAAATGAAACTATTAAGATGTCAGAGAAAGAAAAAATAGAATCTAGTCAACCTAAAGGGGTAAAATTAGATTAAACTCTGTAAAATTTTAGAACACAAATTACCTTATTGCTAGTGCATCCAACCTCTTTTTCATCACCTTTTTTTTTACTTTACTTTTTTTTCTCTTTTTTTAAATGTTAAGCTAATGATCAAAAACAAATTCAGAGGCTAATCAACACAGGATTTACTTGATAAAAGAAATAATAGATAGATCAACTTGATCTGAATCAAAGCCCCAATGCCAAATGATACAAAAACCCCAAAAATGATATCCTAAAACCCCCAAAATAACAATTTGGAAAAGATTAGAAACCCAAAAAGAAAGAAACAAACTATATTTCTTGACCTGACAATTTAAACAAAAAAACATAAACCAAGAATACTAAGGGAATTAGAAACTTGACCCAATGTTTTATAACTAATTGCAGACCAATAATATTAAAAGTTAAACGCCACAAGATTAAACTAACCTTTATAAATTCTAATGAAGTTCAAAAAAGAACTTAAAAGGAATTTGCCTCACCAAGAAGACTACTTATACTAATCCTTTAAAGAAACACTCAAAATTAGTCTCACAATTACAGCAGACCATTTATAGCCAAAACACAAAATCCTAAGACAACCTAACAAGTGAAAATCGTATAGGCCTTTAGTTAGCAAATTAAAATGTTAAAAGAAAGCCTCAAGCCTAATAACTAGTGTTACAAGGCATAGGCCCTCGATATAGATACTTAAAATAATTAAATAACATATGACAGGCATGTGCTACTTATTAAAAAGGTTTGGCTCATAAGTAAACAAAAGATAAGCATAAATATCAATGTTTGGCCTAATCACTAAATAACTTGCTCATAAGCCTGAGTAAGTTAATTAAGCGTGGCTGATTGAAGCCTACTTTCTCATTAAAGTGCACATCTACACTATTTTCAGCTTCTTGATTAATCCTTACACTATTTTTTATAGTTGTTTAGCCCAAATTCATGTAAGAGGTCCACTCGGCACTTAGAGTCCTTTGGAACATCACCTATATTATCTTGCATTGGTTGGATCATATCTTTTCCTTGTACCTTGAAAGGATTCATCCTCGAATCAGGACCTACATCAGAAGCAGAAAGATAAAAAACATTAAATTTAGAACTCAACTGATAGTTACCTAGTAGATCCAACTTGTAAGCATTCTCATTAAATTTTTCCAAGACTTGGAAAGGTTCATCTCTAAGCAGCTGCAACTTGGATTTCCTTTATGTTGGAAACCTCTATTCTTTATATGGACCCATACCTAACCTCGAGGTTCAAAGGTAATAAGTCAGTGTCCCTTATTAGCTTAGGCAGTGTTCTTTTCATTTTTCTTCTCAATGTGCTATTATGCTTTTTCATGGATCTATTTTACCAAATCAACTTTCCTCTTTCCGTCTAAGTTAGCAATCTCATTTATAGGTAATGGCATCAAATCCAAATGAGTCAAAGGATTAAAGTCGTAAACAATCTTAAAAAGAGAATACCAAATGGAAGAATGTATGGAACGATTATAAACAAACTCAACAAGAGGAATACAATCTTCCTAAGCTTTCAAATTCTTTTGAATAACAGATCGTAGCGAAGTTCCTAAGTTTTTTATAGCCTAATCACAAAAAAATAAGAGATTATTATGAGAATCCCTGTTTAACTCATCTAAGGGATAAACTTTAATTATAAGGAAAATGATGGAAAGAAAGGCTTTTCTTGTGAAACCAAAGCATGAATATCATGCATCCTATTGAGGAGATTGTGTTTTTATAGCTAAATCACATAAGAATGGAAGATTATTACGACAATCCATGTTCTCCTCATCTAAGGAAAATTATGGAAAAAGAAGCTTTCCTTTAGAAACCAGTTCATCAATAACATGCATCATAATGATGATAATGTGTTTTCATAGCCCAACCATAAAAAATTAAGATTATTATAGGAATCCATGTTCGTCTCGACTGAGGGATGAACTTTGATTTTAAGGAATACGGTAGAAAAAAAGCATTTACTGTTAGAGTCCTTTGGAAATGGAGATTATTATGGGAATCCCTACACTATATTTTATAGTTGTTTAGCCCAAATTCATGTAAGAGGTCTATTTCGCACTTAGAGTCCTTTGGAACACCATCTATATTGTCTTGCATTGGTTGGATCACATCTTTCCCTTGTACCTTGAAAGAATTCATCCTCGAATTAGGAGCTACATCAAAAGGTGAAAGATAAAAAACATTAAATTTGGAACTCAATTGATACTTAGCTAGTAGATCTAACTTGTAAGTATTCTCATTAAATTTTTCCAACACTTGGAAAGGTCCATCTCTATATAGTTGCAGCTTGGATTTCCTTTGTGTTGGAAACCTCTCTTTCCTTATATGGACCCATACCCAACTTCGAGGTTCAAAGGTGGCTAGTCGGCATCCCTTATTAGGTTTGGCAGCGTTTTTTTCATTTTTCTTCTCAATATGCTATTATGCTTTTTCATGGATCTATTTTACCAAATCAACTTTCCTTTTTCTGTCTAAGTTAGCAATCTCATTTATAGGTAAAGGCATCAAATCCGAATGAGTCAAAGGATTAAAGTCGCAAACAATCTCAAAAGGAGAATACCTAGTGGAAGAATGTATAGAATGATTGTAAACAAACTCAATAAGAGGAATAGAATCTTCCTAAGTTTTTAAATTCTTTTGAATGATAGATCGTAGCGAAGTTCCTAAGGTTTTTATAGCCTAATAAAAAAATAAGAGATTATTATGAGAATCTCTATTTAACTCATCTAAAGGATAAACTTTGATTCTAAGGAAAATGATGGAAAGAAAGGCTTTCCTTATGAAACCAAAGCATGAATATCATGCATCCTATTGAGAAGATTATGTTTTTATAGCCAAATCATACAAGAATGGAAGATTATTACGACAATCCATGTTCTCCTCATCTAAGGAAAATTATGGAGAAAAAAAGTTTTCCTTAAGAAACTAGCTCATCAATATCATGCATCCTAATGATGATAATGTGTTTTTATAGCCCAACCATAAAAAATGGGGATTATTATGGGAATCCATGTTCGTCTCGACCAAGGGATGAATTTGATTTTAAGGAAAATGATAGAAAAAAACATATCCTGTTAAATGAAAACATTCATACATGCAGACTAATGAAGAGAACATTTTTTAAGCCCAATCATAAAAAGAATAGAGGTTATTATGAGAATCTATATTTGCATCATCTGAGGAATGAACTTCGATTCTAAAGGAAATAACAGAAAAAAAAAAAGCTTTTCTTGCGAAACTCAGCCATCAACATTGCACATCCTAAGGAGAAAAATATGTTTCTCTAGCCTAATCAAAAAAAGAATGGAGATTATTATAAGAATCCATGTTTGTTACATCTGAGGGTCGAACTTTGATTCGAAGGAAAATGATGAATTGAAAAGCTTTTCTTGTAAAACCAAAGCATAAATATCAGGCATCCTAATGAGACGAATGTGTTTTTATAGCCTAATCGCAAAATGAGTGGAGATTATTATAAAAACCCCTTTTCATCTCATCTAATAGGGGAACTTTAACTTTAATGAAAATGGTGCAATAAAAAGCTTTTCCTACAAAACCAAGGCATCAATAGCATGCATTCTAATGAGGAAAACTTGTTTCTATAGCCTAATCACAAAAAGAATGAAATTATTATAAGAATGCATGTCTGCCTCTTCTGAGGGGTGAACTCTGATTTTAAGAAAAATAGGAAAAAAAGCTTTTCTTGCAAAACTAAGACATCAATATCATACATCCTAATAAGGAAAATATGTCTCCAAAACCCAATCACTAGAAAAATGGAGATTATTACGAGCATCCATGTTCATCTCAACTGAGGGATAAACCTTGATTCTAGGGAAAATAATGGTGAAAAAGACTTTTCTTGTGAAACCAAAGCATCAATGTCATGCATCCTAATGAGGTGAATGTTTTTTTATAGTCCAATCACAAAAGGAATGGAGATTATTACAAGAATCCATGTTCATCTTAATTAAGGGATGAACTTTGATTCTAAGAAAACTGATGAAAAGAAAAGCTTTTCTTGGAAAACTAAGGCATCAACATCATGAATCCCAATCAGGAGAAAATATTTTTATAACCCTATCAGAAAAAAAAAGATGAAGATTGTTACAAAAATCCATGTTCGTCATATCTAAGGAACAAACTTTAATTGAAAGGAAAATAATGGAAAAAAGTTTTTTCTTGCAAATCCAAAGTATCAATATCATGCATCCTAATAAGGAGAATATTTTTCTTTAGTCCCAATCACAAAAAGAATTAGGATTCTTACGAGAGTCTTTGTTCATCTCAACTAAGGGACGAACTTTGATTCTAAGGAAAATGATGGAAAGAAAAGCTTTTCTCAAGAAACTAGCATTGCATCCTAATAATGAGAATGTGATTTTATAGCCTAATCACAAGAGTAATAGAGATTATTATAAGAATCCATGTTCATCTCGATTACATAATGAACTTTGATTCTAAGGAAAATGATAGAAGGAAAAGTTTTCCTATTAAACCAAAGCATTAATATCATGCATACCAATGAGGAGAATGTGTTTTTATGGCCCAATCACAAAAAGAACGGAGATTATTACAAGAATCCATGTTCATCTCAACTAAAAAATGAACTCTAAGTCTAGGAAAAATGATCAAAGAAAAGCTTTTCTTTTGAAACCAAAGCATCAATATCATGCATCCTTATGAGGTGAATGTGCTTCTATAACCCAATCACAAAAAAAAATGGAGAATATAACTAGAATCCATGCTCGCCTCATTTAAGTGGTGAACTTTGATTCTGAAGAGAATGGCAGAAAGAAGAGTTGTTCATACAAAACCAAGGCATCAATATCTTGCATACTAAAGAGTAAAATGTGTTTCTATAGCCTAATCACAAAAAGAATGTAAATTATTATGAAAATGCATGTTTGCCTCATCTGAGGGGTGAACTTTGATTTTGAGAAAAATGGTGGAAAAAAAGCTTATCGTACAAAACCAAGGCATCAATATCATGCACCCAAATGGGAATAATGTGTTTATATAGTCCAATCACAAAAAGAATGGATATTATTATAAAAATTCTTATCCGTCTTAATAAAGGTATAAACTTTGTGTCTAAGGAAATGATGAAAAAAAAGCCTTTTTTGTGAAACCAAAGCATCAATGTCGTGCATCCTAATAAGGCGAATGTGTTTTTATAGTCCAATCACAAAAAGAATGTAGATTATTACAAGAATCCATGTTCGTCTCAACTAAGGGATGAACTTTGATTCTAAGGAAAATGATGGAAAAAAAAGCTTTTCTTGGAAAACTAAGGCATCAACATCATGCATCCCAATAAGGAGAAAATGTTTTTATTGCCCTATCATAAAAAAAGGATGGAAATTGTTACAAAAATCCATGTTCGTCATATCTAAGGGATAAACTTTAATTCAAAGGAAAATAATGGAAAAAAAGTTTTTCTTGCAAATCCAAAGCTTCAATATCATGCATCCTAATGAAAAGAATATTTTTCTTTAGCCCTAATCACAAAAAGAATTAGGATTATTATAAGAGTTAATGCGAACCTTAGGATGAAAACATAAACTAAAACCTGATTGGATGGAATTAGAAACCTAGGATCATCTTCAAAGTCAAGCAAAGAGAACTTGACCCTAATCAAACCTATTGATTAGAACCAAAGTTATAACAATTTTGATCGCCATAAGTTACCCTGATAAGATCAAATGGAGTTCTTATTTAAAAACAAAAAAGAAGTTCTCACAAAGTAAAGAAACTCTCAAGTATTTTTTTTATATTCCAATCTGCTTAATTACATGAATAAGACTCCCTTATATAGGCCACAAAT
>JBBYHL010015749.1:0-11507 GCA_038381835.1 Adansonia madagascariensis
GCAAAAGGATAAAAAATGCATCTGTTTTAGGATAGTTTTCCATACAAGATGTTAAAAGAAGATTGACAACAATATGAGCAGCGAGAGAACAAAATCATGGGTGTATATTAAGCATATGCTTGAATGTGAATTAGTTAGCTCATTTACTACTAATCCCATCGTATAATCATTTCCAACTTTAAGCCCAAAAAGAGAAAAGTGGCACAAGTTTGTCACACTGGCTTGTTTCGCCTTAACAGGCTAAAGCTCAATAATGCAGGTGTCAGCATGGCTTGGTGGATGGGTGGTTGCACCAGCGTATCCATAATTCAGCATACTCAGTGGTGGATAACGACTACAAAGAAAGTTTTGAGCACAAATTGGGGGAAAAGACCTTTAAAGTACAATCCACACATAAAGGCATTTAAGTTTCTTTAATTTACATGAGGTTATTGGCTCTCAAAGTTGGATTATGAATACGATATTAAATAAGGATATATTTGATTTTTTTATATATTAAAAAATTTATAAATTTATATTAATAAGATGTGTCGGTCATAAATATTATATATACTACTTTCACAATTCTGAAAAAATCATGATTGTCAGTGTGAAAACTAAAACAATTATAGTTTTCTCCCAAAACTCTGTACATCACAAGACCAAATAATTAGAAGCGGCTTTGAGGGGTGAAACAGGCAATGAAGAAGTGGTAACTTGACCTCGATTCTTGGTGCAATTTTATTTAAATGATATTTTAGATATTTAGAAAACAATTTTAATATTAAATAATATTAAATATAGTAAATAATTAATAAAAATATATATTTGAAATGGTATTTTTTTTATAATTAAATGTTTAAATCGTATTAATTTAAAAAATTAAAAAATAAAAAATTCTAAACTTATTTTTTTTCAATTTAAATCAATTTTTTTAATTTAAAAAAATTAAAAAAATTATATATTATATCAGTTTTTTTAATTTTTATATCAGTTAAAACAAATTTTCTACCGATGTAGATGATTTGATATAATATTACCAAGCCAATTAGATTACCGGTTTTAAGTCGACTGATTCAATTGACTAATCCGGTCTGGTTTAAGCGACAGTGGTGGTAACTGAATCCTGCTCTTGAAGCATAGAGGTGTAGCTTCCAAACCCGAAAACAATTGTAGCGGCAGGCTTTGCGAAGCCAAACGTGTCTTTCATTCACTCTTTCCGGCTTCTGCTTCTTTTCCTTAGTTCTTTCCTAAGTTATGTTAGTTGTTTTAAATTTATGAGATTTATGAGATTAACTGATAAGTTATTATAGATATGGAAACACGATATAAGATATAAAAATAATTAAAATATAATATAAAAATGATATAAAAATATATATAAATGCATTAAAATTTATACAATATAAATTATTAACGTATTAAAATTTATATAAATACAAAATACTTTAAATACAATCATAATATAAAAAATATATAAATATAATAAAACTATATGGATTATCTTTATCTTTTTTAGTCATGCCAATGACCTATGGAATTCGACAATATACTTGCTATATCTTTCGAGGTATAAATTATTCTTATGAGCAAAAAAAAACATATTATTTTTAAGGTTAAATATTTAATAATTTAAATAAAAATGCACATCTGGTCATTGTTGATAAAGAACGTAGCCTCGCTCGAAGTACACGAAGACGAACACCTCACATAAGCCTTCTAGTCAATTTTCTTATTTCTAGATAATTACTTTATGATGGTGCATAGGCAATTTTATATAGACTATACTAAATACCTATACTAGAAAACTAATTAGAGTTGTATCCTACCATCAATGAATCTGTATTCTAATTAGTTACTGAAGTAGAGTTTAACTCTTATCACTAGAGTAGTTAATCTGAATAAGATTTGCTAGATAATATCACCTTAATATTAATTAAAATATTTATCTCGGTCTACTTAATTATCATGTGGGCCATATAAAGTCCAACATTCTCTTACTTGGCCCATATGATAAACCTAGAACTTAAATAGGTGATATTCAAATCCAAAATTTTAATATGGCCATAAGTTACTCTAGCCAAACTCTCACTCAATTAAAGATTCACAAAGCAGAATCATGGTGGTTGCATTCTAATCCGAATATTCTCTTCCATTATTACAATGCATGATCATCTCTAAAAGAGCACTTTATGAGATAATACTTTATGAATGAATTTTCTGTAATCATTCAAGGTCTACTTGACATGTAATTTTTAGTGCACAAACTAAAATATGTCCATAAACTCTAAAAATGTAAAATTAACATAATCAAAGAAGCCAAATACATCTTGATAGAACTTAACTAGCCCCATATGATCCATATGAATTTTAAACTGTTTTGTCAATAATGCTTTAGTCATGGGATTGGCTATCATTAAATTTGTACTAATGTGCTGGATATCCACTTCTTGCTTCTTTTAGAGTTTCCAACAACAAGCTACTTTATATCTATTTACTTGCTGCGACTCCTACTTTTATCATTCTTAGAAAAACATATTGCATAAGAATTGTCATAATAGATCTTTAATGGCCTTGTTGACAACTCTCAAAGTAGAGATTAAATATCTCAACTTTATCGCCTGTGATATTACTTTGTAACATAATTCCTTTGACAGCTTTCATAATCAAAGGCTAGAATTACTTTAATATCTACCAAGCACTTCTACTATAAACCTTATGTCAAGTTTCGTATAACATGATCATATATAAGGCTCATCAATACTATATGCATATTTAATGCCTTTTATATGTTCTTTTTCTAAATTATTTGGAGATATTGGCTTAGATTAAAAATATCTCTTTCACAATTTGTACCCTTATAGGTGAATAGCTTCGCATCCTAATTCTTCCCAAAACTATCTTGATATAGGCTTTCTAAGATAGATTTAATGTCTATTTAGACCTATCTCTATTAATCTTTATGCCTATGACATACGAACTTTTACTTAAATTCTTCATATCAAGTTTTAAGAGAGAAAACCTTTGTCACATGCAACAAAGCTAAATCACTTTTGCAAGGAGAAAATCACCAACATATAAAAATTATGACTTTACTCCCACTGATTTTAAGATATAAACAATGATCAACATTTTAGTAGATGTTAAACTTTACATACCATTGGTGGGATGCTTGTTTAGTTATATATTGATTTTTCAAAGAAACCTTTAGGTAGAATCATGTACACCTCTTCTCGAGATTCCTATTGAAGCAAGTTGTTTTCACTACCATTAAATGTAACTCTCAATAAAAATAAGCTACAAAAGCTATGATAATTCTTAATGAAACTTTCATAAAGAACTAGAGAGAAAGTTTCATGATAATCAATACCTCCTTGGAGTAAAACTTTTGACCATTAGTTTAACTTTATATCGTTCAAAATTATCAAAAGGCAATTCAATGAGTTACTAGACTGGATTATTAGCCATTGGTTCCATCTCTTTTATCATAGCTTTATGCCAAAGTGTGAAATTTTCATTATTTAAAGCTAATGAAAACGAGATCATCTTTATGTCCAATAGCAAAATTAGACTTTTATAGATATAAAACCAAGTGATAGAAATGGCTAGTTTCTTAACCATTGGATCTCTTAATTCTATAATCATTTGTACATATTGTTCACATTTAGTCAGTGAGATTAATGACTTATTGTAAAGGTTGTATTCTGATTTGCTTGTTTTCCTATTAATTTTGTATATTTGTTTTTGAAAACAATCAAGTCCTTTACAAAAGATCAATCTAAATAAATTTATTTTTCAATACGAACCTTACGAGAAAAGTCACTCCCACTAGACTCATGATCCATAATAAACTTAGCATTTCTAACTTCAACAATTCAAATTGAATATAAGAAATATTTAATACATTTACCCCTTTAAGTTAATTGCATAGCCTATAGCTGCTAACTGTTCTTTGATCTAGCCTTCACTTTAACTTAACAAAGCAAGTTTAAAATGTCTTAAGCCGGATTCTAACTATTTTGTAATTCTAAGAAATTTTAAAAAAATAATTTAGTTGGCACTTTACTAAAGACATCAATAGCAGTTTTAATACATCAATCCATAAACTTAGAGAAAGGTGTATGATCGCTAAATATTATAGTGCTTTCTTTAGCTCCCTTTAATAGACTTGTTAGTTTACTTTTTCCTCAATGCAACTAATTTAAGTGTCAAACTTAAAAGTTTCAAGAACTCCATCATTGTCAATTCTCTTAAATTTCTATATGGAGATATGACATAATCTTTATACTGCAACTTTGAAGAAGTTTTATCTATAGCACATCTTTACTACCAGAAATCATATAAATATTTAACTAACTTATTCTCACAATCAGAACCCAAGTTAATGAAGAAAAATCCAATATAAATTTTTATTTTTTTGAAAATTCAACAATAAAATTTAAAAAATTTAAATTCAAAACTCTTTTAATTAAAAAATTTCTAAAATAAAAGATAAAAACTTTTTTAAGTTTTAAAACAAATCTTAATTTCAAAAATAATCCTGATAGTCCTTAACGATTTTTATAGTAGATGTTCCTCCCATTTACCTTTGGTTTCCTTGACTTTATGAAATCTTAAATGGTTATAGAAATATAATTAGTTGAACACAAGTTCAACCACCATATATTATTAGGAATATCACTAAAAGAGATTCATACAAAATGAGTTTACCTTTATTTTCAAGTCCCTTTTATACTTTAGGCAATCTTTCTTTGTGTCCAATTTAAAACAAAATGAAGGACTTGATGCCATTTTTTTTATTGGCATTTTTCCATTTTCACCTTTATAACACATGTGCCTACTTATCACCTTTTACCTTGAGTCACTAGGCTAACTGAATCTAGTTTCTCGTTCTTTAATCTTTTTTTTTTTTTTGCATCTTCAATACATATAATTGAGAGTTCATTGATAGACCATTTTTTTGAGATGTGTTTCTCATGGTCATACTTATTAGGAAAAAAGTTGAATATGAAAGTGATAAGAAATTTACTCGAAAAACTCAATTTCGAAGATTTAAGTCAAGCAACAATGTCTCTCAAATCCCATAATGTGCTCATGCACAAGTTTTAGAATTGTTAAACTTTATTCTTGAAATCTTCCTTATCAATGTGATAGCCAAAACCTTATCAGATTTAACAATCTAGTCTTTAGTGGCTTTGCAATAATCCTTGACCCAATAGCAATTAGAATGAAATCCAAATTGATTTACCAATATAAAATTTGATGTACATCATCCTTAAATGGTTAGATTGCTCCCATTGTATATCGAAAACTATTTACTTTTGTGCATTTTATTTGTTGAGGACAAGTTGTCCACTCGAAATGCTAAGTCGAGGTCCTTTTACCAAAAAGAACTTAATTTACTCCTTTATTAGAGTAATTTTTCATCACCGAACAGCATTTCATTATAACAGCCTTATTAATCATAATAGTAGAAATTACTACAAAATGTAAGGAACTATACTTTAATTGAATAAAATACTTTATATTCAAATGTAAATCCAAACCTTCCTGTGAGTAGAGGTGCATCATGCATATGAATTTACATAACTTTAATAATAAAATAATAACTTTCAAACACCAAAATTAAATAATCCATACTTATAGGCCTAGGAAAATTTAACTTTAATATTATATTGTTTTATCCATTAATCATTTTACAAAATTAATTATTTCCCTATGGGGCCAAATAATTAATTTAATGGTCTAACACTTTATTGATGTCATTTTTCTTTATGTAGTTTACATAACTATTATTTTATCTAAATCAATTAACTAAAGATGCTGTTACTACTTTTAAGTTAATGATTTAGAACTTAATAATAACATTCGACATGTGTGCATAAAACTTATTGCATATCACAAATATATTCTTTATCGATGTTATTTTCTTATGTAGTTATTTAAAAGAAATTTTATTTTAAATAATTACAAATTGTCACCTAAATCAACCAACTTAAGATGCTATGGCTACTCTTAAGCTAACGATTTAGAATTATAATAATAACATTCTTAATATATGCAGAATTCTTTATTATATATTAATAATTACAGCGGAATATAATATTAAATCATGTTAACTTATTGTAATTATAGCGTAAATATTACATATTAATGTCATCCTTTATATGTAGTTATTTAAAGAAAACTTTATTTTAACTAACTACTAATTTAAGTAAATCAATTAACTTAAGATGCTATGGCTATTCACAACCAATTGATTTAGATTCTTTATAATGACATAATATATGTATACCATAAATAATTGCATACATGATTTAATAACTCAAATATATACTAAGTAAATTTATGACATATAACTTTCTTGATGTTTACCTAGTGATTTAGATCTTTAATAATAACATCAATTCTTTAAGTAGTAAAAATTTACATACTATAACAGAAATTCTAATTGTCATGCTATAACTGATTTAAAAATATTATGACATAATATATGATATGAATCCTTAAGTCACATAAAAATATGCACAATATCAGAATGTATTTATTTTATAACATATAAATGTGCACATTTACATTGTAATTTCAACAACAAACTTTATCATAAATATATGCACTTAACTTTTAAGTTGAGAGTACAAATTTTAGATGCTATTTAAGAAGAGTACATACTGTTAAAATATTCCTAAAATGCTAAAATATTTTGTCATGAAATAAAATCATAGAATATTTATGCATAAATATATTTATTATTTAATTAAACACCAATATTAAATAATAAATATTTTATATGACCTAAAAAATTTAGAAAAATCACTATAAAAATCAAAAATCATAAAATATTTAGGTAAAAAAAATGAAGCCGAAACGATCCAGGATGAGTGGCGTGTGCTTTCTGAGCATGTGGGCTTCAGTTGGGACTTTGTCCCAGCCTTTTTGCTTTCTCCAACCGGGTCATACCTAACCCAATTGGATTTTTCCTGACAAGTTCGTGTCTGCTTCTTGTTTTTAGATTATTTTTTTGTGTTTTGAACCTTATTTGATGCAATTAACATCGTATAAACACGATTTAACATATACTTAACATAGCCTATTCATCAATTTGATAAAAAAATCATAAAAATTATGATCAAACAACCGAAATTTCATGACTAATACAACTTTTATCAGACCCATTTCAATATACCATAAAATTTTCTTATTTTATTCATCTTTCTTTTAATCTTAGAGTTTACTAATGTAGATAGATGATTAATCTATTAAAGCCCTCTAATAATTTTGATTTTTCATGAATTAATCAAGAATTTTATGATTAAATTTTAATACACAAAATATACATATAAATTCATAGTACATTCATGAAATATGTTTTGATACATAAATACAAATTATGAAATTAATCACAGCATGTTAAAAAATTAAATTTTATGCTTTTACTATATTTATTATAACTCATTTATCCTTAACACGAATTATTTAATCGTTTACGCACAAATAATATGAAAAAAATTTATTTTTAATGAATCTCACTGGATAATGTGAAAAACAAGGCTAGAAAATTAGCTCTGATAACATATGTAATAATTTAAATAAAAATGTACCTCTAGCCATTGTTGATCAAGAACGCAGCCTTGCTCCTAGTACACGAAGACGAATACTCCGTATAAGCCTTCTAATCTATTTTATTATTTTTAGATAATTATCTTATAATGGTGCACAGGTAATTTTATATAAACTAGACTAGGGACCTATACTAAAAAATTAATTAGAGTTGTATCCTACCATCAAAGAATCTGTATTCTAATTAGTTATTGAAATAGAATTTAACTCTTACCACTAGAGTAGTTAATCTGAATAAGATTTGTTAGATAATATTATCTTAATATTAATTAAAATATTTATCTTAATATACTTAATTATAAAATAAATCACATAAAATCTAACAAAATATACATTTTACTCTTATAATTTACTTAATTTTAAGTAATTTAGTACGTATAATTTAAATCCATTTAACACGATACACGAAAATCAAATTCCATTAAAAACTGGCGTTGACGTTTATAGCCAATTAGACACGTCCATTTAGCGAAAAGAATCACATCAGCTAGTTATTTTTTTTTTTTTTTCTTTTTATCTCTGTCATATTTCTTCTTATTTATTAAAATATCTTGAAATTAATCTTATTCTTTCTGGAGAAAAAGAAATGATAAAAAGTTTGGGGATTATGGTTAATCTCATTTCCTCAGAAGAGGATAAATTTTGAAAAGAAGGGTGAAAATTAATTGTGGTCTTCGTGAGAGGAACTCTGAATCTCGATCAAAAGAAAGAAGCAAAGGTGAACAACAATAAAAAATTCTAGAAAATTGAAAAAGAAAAGAAAAAAAGAAAAGCGAAATCCGGGAGCAGAAATGTGGAGAAGGGGAAGGCGACCCATGCCAAAACTCAAACATCCTTGGAGGTGCAAACTTTCAGCTTTCTCATCCATCTCCCTTCAAAATTATTGCTGAACTTTGGTTGAAGACTTATATCCTCGTCTTTTTCGTTTTCCCTTGGTGCCTGTGCTAGTCATGAGCATATTGCATTGCCTGTCTCATACCAGGCTAGAAATCAACGAAAGCAGCTCTGCAAACCTTTTTGTAGGCCAATCCACCTACCGTGCTTCGATCTAAAAGTTTTGTGTTCTTGTCGTTTCAACGCTGTCAAGGAACTGCTCGACAAAATGCCCCGCTGATGAAGCGTGCCTCCTAATAAAGATATGATTGTCATGCTTGTTTGAGGATCGGGAGACGATCGAAGATCAAGGTTTTTTTTTTTTTATTATTTGACTTTTTATATTTAACAACACCAATTCTTTGAAGATTTTAATTTCAATACCCAGGAGTCTGTTTTTAATTTCTAGGGGGTTTTTATGTTTCTTTATTTAAAATATTTTAAGAATTATTTTTTTATTTTTTTATATTGAAAGTATTAACATGACATTTTTATCTAGTTTTAAATTTTTATTAATTATTTTTATCACATCAATATTTAATTAATAATATTAATTAAAATAATTAAAAAATAAAATTATATATATTAAATTGATAAAATTATTTTTTTAAGTATCAAAATAAAAATCAGAATAATTATAATGATTAAATATCCATTATTTTATTAGCGTTGAGTAAAAGTCGAAGCTAGCTAAGGGTTAAACTTCAGCCTTTGGGCCTCAAATTTCATTGCGTAGCAACATACGTTCGGCTTAAACTTTGGGCCTTAATATCTAGGCCGAATTGTTTACTTGAGTGCCTAACTCTTTTTCCAACGGAGTAGTTTCCCTAGTCCTTGAACTGATGATGAGCTGGATTATCTGTTGCACTAGCGGAGCCCTGCTATAGTTTTTCATTTTTAAAATTAAATTAATTAGAATTATTATTTAATATTAAAAATAAATTTATTTAAATTTAATTATAAAATTTTATAAATATTAATAAAAAATATTTTTAAATTTTTTATTAATTTATAATAATAATTTAGGTTTTTGAGCTACGTGTTGATTCAGGTTTAAATAAAAAATTTAAAAAAATTTTAGATTGCAGCTTAACTCATAAACACTTGATCTAAGATGTATCATATATACTATGATTTATTACACTCGTCCGGTCGATGAATTTTTTTCAAAAAATTATATTTTAAAAGAAAATTAGTTTAAATTAAAAAAATAAAGAGTAATTTTTTAGGTAAGTAGCCTTTTAGAAGGTACTCAAAAATAAAAGATTTAAATACAAATAATTTAATTTATTAATATTAATATTATTATTATTATTTGAGTTTGATTTTTACTTAATTTCTTTGACTGATATATGCACCATACCAGATAATTTTTTATATAAAATAATTATATAATATAAATATCATATAATTAAAATAATTAAAATATAATATAAAAATTAATATAAATATATAAAATAAATTAAAATTTATATAATATAAATTATTAATATATTAAAATTTATATAAATATATATTATTTTAAATATAATTATAATATAAAAATAATACGAATAAAAAATAAATAGACCTATTGTCAAGTTATTTAACAGTGAGACGAAGGTATCAAATGCCAAGGAAACATCCGGAAAGTTTCTTCAAGGTCATGCTTGTCCTTTTCACCAATGAAATACCAAATCTCCGTACAGATATTTACTTTCATAGTTATAATGAAAAACAGTCTCCAAGCAATTCGATGGTTCAATTTCAATCCAAAGTATTTTGTTGGAACACTAACAATCATTACTGAGTTTGAGGGAGTTGTATAGTTTTATTATTATTATTATTATTAATTTATTATTATTATTATTATTACGAAGAAGAAGAACAAGAAAAGAGCAGAAAGATGAAAGAAAGAAAGTAAAGAATTTTTAAATATTTGTATTGTATTTATATTTATATTTTATTTATATTTTTTAAATATATTTTATTGAATATAATATAAATTTATATAACTTGACATGGTAATAATAAGTTTTATATAGATTTTAGTATGTATATTTTTGTATTTATATCGTATTAATATTATTTTATATTTATAATTTTAATTTTTTTCATATTATATCTCAATTTATTTTATATTTTGTATAATTTGTTATATTCAATTTTAACGTTAAGTTCACTAAATTAAGAATTTTAAAATTGTATATGCCATACTAATATATAAGTATCATATTCAAAACTTTAATTCAGTTTTCTTCAATTTTAACTCTAAAATATTTACACATTAATAATTTATTTTATTTAGATTTTGATATGTTAGTTTATTTGTATCATATTTATATTATTTTTTGAGTAATATCATATTTTAATTATTTTTCTAATATTGTATTTGTATCGTACCTCAATATATTTTATATTTTACATATTTTATCATAGTAATTTAATTTTAACTCAAAATTCACTGACTTAAGAATTGGATCATTACTTATATTAATATAAGTATCATATTCAAAACTTTCTAATTTTTTCACGCATAGAGAAAGTATATCGTAATAAAATTAAGATCTCATTTATTACTTTTCAATATACTATTTATCATCATTCACACATGTAAGAATCATTTATTAATTATGAAAGTTATACTTATGAATGGTGATTAAATTTATTTTAGATATTAAAAAAATAAAAAATTCATGGAGAAGAACCGAACCAATTGTGATATGCTTTAGGTAAAACCCAAAATTATTTCACATACCAAACCTCAATGTTTCCACTCTTTTCCTTCACTTTCTTCCCAACCAAACAAGGCCTCCAAAGATTTCCCTCTCTTTCTTTTTTTCTTCCTTGGTTTTTGATTATAAAACAACAGAAGACGATGGAAAAAGGTGACACTTGTCACCGGCAACGCCAACAACAATGCTTGGTGTCCAACAACATGAATGAAAACCTTGAGCTTGGTTGGGCTTTCTAAAAAGAGTTTCCGACTTTCCGTACGCTATCATCCGCATGCAGTTGCGGCTCACTATCGGCGTCGCACCCGCCGTCATTTTCGT
>JBBYHL010015760.1:0-11504 GCA_038381835.1 Adansonia madagascariensis
ATTGTTTAGCGTATACTGATGGTATAATAAATTGCAGGAAACTTTGAAAACATATGCAAGAACAATTAAAAGATAGCCTCAAATGTTTCGAGAACAAACAATATTAAGTTATAAACTTATGAGAGCAGATAAAATTTCTTCAACTGTTCTTTGAGACAAGCATCTATCAAGGACATCTAATCTGCAACCATATAACCAATGATAATGAGGATCTAGGAAAGTAATGTCAGTATTACATCAACAAGTTTGATTTCAAAGAACAAACTTCAAATTCCAAATATGACATAACAAATCAGGCTTTTGAAATTTTAAATTTTGCAAATATATGCCTTCATTTTACAGTTCTGTTTCCCCATCCTCCATAAACAGATTTAACATGCAACAGCAAATATTCACTGTCAACATGTAAGATCTCTCTTCATCTCCCCTCATTATTGAGCTTCAGATATCAAACTATCCATGCAAGAAAATGAAATTCCTAATAGAAAACTAACCGATAGTACACACTCTGCTCTTTCAATAGGGTTGCTCACAGTATTGATCAATAATTGATAAAATAATTACTGGATGACTGGAATCTGCATTGCCTAATGCTGCCTCTAACATGGGTAATTTCTGTTGATTAAGTGAAAAGATATAAACAAATAAACAAGTATTTAAACTAAGAAAAAGATTAACTAAACTTTCTAAGGCACAAAATAAGAGAGGGTCATATGCCTATATTGGATTATAAATTCAGCAAAAATTTTGAGGATTTTAATGAAATACCAAGTAGGATCAAATGCTTTCTCAGTATAGGAAAAACAATTCCACAAGGGCAACTTGAACGGATGGTGACAATTTTCTGGAATTAAAAGATCCAAAATGTCAATTTCAATTTTTTTTGGCCCACCAATTTCGATTCAAGTGCAAGAGAATGTGCAACTAATATGCATATATAGCCTTGTGTTCTTTTAACATTAACGAGCGTAATGCACTTCCTAGATAGTTAGATTACTTAAAGGAAAACACCCAAGGCAGAAGCACAGTTGTCCTAACTAGCTAATTAAGAAAAATGCATGCAAACTTTACTTGCCAAAGGAAAAACAAAGCTGACACTGGTTATTTGTTCCCTCTATTATCTTTTCTCAACCAACCAGTACGAATCAACATTTCCCCAAACATATTTGAACTCAACTATATATTAGGCTGAGAAGCATACTGCTGAAGGGACAAAGTGAATTGCAAGGCGTCCAACCTTGAACCAGTAAGACTAAGGTATTCTTCTGCTAGAAGATGGTGACGAAATGTGAAGATAATATAAAGCAAATTCTAGCGCACAAGGTTTTGGGCTAGCTAGAACAATCAATACAGCATGAAACAGATCTATGAACCAAAATAAACACAACAACGGTAAAATATAACCATTGTAGCTATCATAAAGTAGAACCCACTTTATGGAGCCTTACTGCCTTACTGCCTTTGTGTTTTATTTTTTATTTTTTTTTCCTGTAAATGTAAACGGCATCAGCAAAAATCCTAGATGCTACTGAAGAGGTGAAACATAGGTTCATCTTATTTATGAAATGATTTTAGATAAGAACTTTTTAAAATATTAGTAATTAAGGGCATGCATAAGATATTCAAGGATATAAGTCGGATTACCAAAAAATCCAGGGAGTCTTGACAAGAAATATTAGGCTCCTGAATCTGGTAAGCTTCCGAAGGCTGCTGATGGCATTGCAAATAACTACACAGCATCCAAATACATAAACAAATAGACAAAGAAAACAAAAAATGCTATATATAGAATCTGATTGTCTCACAAATTTATAGAAAACGTAAAAAATTAGACAGTAGATTAAACATTATTTTAATTGGAGATTGTCATTACTGATTAAATAATGATAGAATTTTTGCTAAAAAGGCCAATATAGCCAAGTTTTCTTCTAATAAATGCAAGTTCATTCTAAAATACTTTAAAGGAGTCGAAAAGAGAAATACCGTGTTCTCTGTTGCAACACAAAATCTATCATATAGTGAAACACCAACCCACTTCCCATAACGATTCCATCAAGAATTGAAACTTTCAATGAGATTTGCATTCTCACAATTAGAACAAACATTCACATACATGATAAAGGCTAAAACCATCAGAGTCTTAAATGGCTTTTTTTTTTTTTAACTTGGGATTTTTTGTTTCGTTGAAATGGACTTCCAGAACTCCATTTTGTATTTCCAAAGTGTTATCAAATGACATGGTTAAAGGAACAATCCTCTCTAGTCATGGATAAAGAAGCCAACATGGGGAATTTTTTTTCCACTTTTGTACAATTTCCCTCTTTTATAACCCAAAAACATTTCTTCACCTTTTACTCACATAAGAGACCCACAACCACCCCCTACCCCAAAAACCAACAAGCTGCCACTATCGCATTCCCGCCACCAGTGGCCACCCGTTCTTCTTCTTTCCACGCTCTTGGAATTGTTTTTCCCATCAGTGACAATAGTTTCTCTTCTCTCCCCCTTCTTCTTTTTGCCACCCTCTTGAGACTGTTTTTCTCTCCCTCTTCCCAATCATAACTTCCATCTTTCTCTTGATCACATAATATATTTCCTCCATCTCCACAGGCCTTGCATGTCAAGAGTTGTAAGTTGTAGAACTTCAAATTCACAACTAAAACCTCATCAAGGAAGTGCAGCAACTTGTTGATTGATTTGACCTTTTCATCACTCCAGTTTTGTTAATTTTTCATATGTTTGTTCTTCTCTGCTCAAATTCTTGACCTTTTATTGTTCTTGATGAATTTGTTTGGGGATTTATTTTGAAGATTAGTTTTATATATTATTTTGAATGGATGTCAGTTGATGGGCGCATACACAAATTTCATATTGAAAATAAGATCAAAGAAAATTTGGGATAAATAAAAATTTTATTTATCATATCGAAGGATTTTGAGAGTTTGATCTTAAACAAATATAACTCATTTTAAAAATTTTTGAGTCTTAATTTTGAACAAATGAAATTAATTTCCTTTTTTATAGGAAAAAGGTTGAAGATCAAATTTTTTATTTTTTTAGAAAAAACAAGCACAATATTTTTGAAAATTTATTTAATTTGATTAATATTTTTAATTCGTTGAAACTTTGGAGAGGTTTTCAGCCTTTAAACTCTTATTCTCCTAGTTTAAGAATTGTGTTGAATGACTTAAAAAGTTTTCTATTTAGAGTGATAACCTGCTATGTGAAAGAACGTTTGATAAGAACTAAATTTTTTATTTTATCTCTAAATTAATTTAATTAAAAATAAAATAATAATTTGATTCATTAAGTAGAATTGATTTGATAACCCTTAAATCTATGTAATTTGATTTGCCAAACCTTGAATTTATCTCTTAATTATTTTTTATTTTATTTAAAAATAAATTGAATAACTCAAAGGTAAACTCTTGATTGGTCAAGTCACAAATCTTTGAATTTTGATTGATCTAGCCATATATATATATTATTAATTATCATATCATCAATTCACAAGGTGATGATATTTATCAATTAAAAATTCATTAAATAATTAAAAGAAATTTCTAATAGACGTGTGTCAATTTGCAATTGGTCAAAATTTCCACTTATAAATATCTTCTCAATATTTGGTTAAGTAAAAGATTTTTGAATATCATAAATAAATAGGTCTTTAAATTTAATTTTTCTCTGATGCTAAATTTTATTTTGTACTTTTGTGTTATCTTAATAAGATTTACTAATTACAATTGTTCTAACATGATTTTGTATGTAACAAGTGATCAAGTCCTATAATTTATAGTGATTTAACATCACTTTTTATTTGAAGTAAATTCTTAGTTGGTAAAAATTTTTATGTATAATATCTTCAACTTCTGGTTTTAATTTTGGAGAGGATTATACTTCAAATTAAGTAGGCCAGCGGAACATTAAAAGAGTTATTCTATTAAAAAGAAAATGCCTTGCAATCTTGCTTGATATAGGCATTCCCTATCCAATTAAGACGAGGATTCTTAATTGGCATACTTTAAGACCCATTATGATAAAGATAAGACGTTAAAAGGTATTATATCTTATCACCAAAAAAACCCATATTTGTTAGATATAAATCAAGCTTAGTATCATTTGATTTCTTATCACTTTGAAAAAAATGAAAGATTGATTATCTTTTTCAAAGGCATTACATCTTTAATCTAAACTCCAAATCATGAAAAATTTGATACATTATGAAGCCGCATTATTCTTAAATTTACGTATTGAGGATTTTCTTTCAAGACTTTTGAGGAATCTTCTTTTAAGATTCTTAGAGAACCTTCTTATAAGACTTTTAGAAGACTTGGTTATATACCAAAAATTGGGATTAAACTGAAGATGCATTAAACCATTTTGAGAAATACTAAATGGCTACTATTATATATAATGTTGTTTATGCATCTTTATACATTTATGGTTGGGATGAATATATCGTTCGTGCATTTTAAGAAAGTTAGTGCCTAACTGCCAATATTCTTCATTAAGATAACATTCGCATGTTTCATTGAGTTTGATGTTCAACGAACAATATTTTTCGTAAGGATGGTGTTTGCATACATCGTTGGAAATTAGTGTCCCAACTACCAATTTTCTTCGTAAGGATGGCATTTCCACATTTCTTGAAGCTCAATGTCCAATAACTGATACTTTTTATCTTGTACTAAGAAATCTTTCATTTTTCTATAGGACTTGTACAAGCTAAGACATTTATCCATTCAAGTTTTACAAGGAAGTCATTTCAAATGCCACAAAGTTAACTAAATATGATGATAGAGGGATATTCTTCCTAACATGTTGTTGGTATAAGATCAAGGAATAACGACAAATAAAGCATGCACGAACTTGATGACAATGGAAGTTTCATCCCAAGATTTTATGGTTTTAAGGTGAAGAAATATGGGGCATGCATCAAACTTGACAACAAATGAAGATTCAAATGCAAGATGTTGTAGCGTCAAGATGGAAAAAGATATGTATGCACCAAACTTGAAAATAAAGGAAGATATATCTAAAAATGTTGTATCAAGATAGCGAAAGATAAAGCATGCTTGAAACTTGATGACAAAGGAAGATTCAAATGCAAAAACTTGCCTAACTAGTTTTTTTTTTTTTTGTGCTTTTCTTGATTAAGTTGCTTTGCATGTCAAAGATGTAAAATCGTGGTGGAAATTTGCTTTATAGAAGTTAAGAAGTTTAATAACCTTGAATTTGATATCCATGCTTGACTACAAAATAAGGTAGATAGCAGGATTAACTCGAGCATGCTTGAAAGTTGGTTTGTTAGTAAGTTTTTTTTTTCCCGAAAGCCATTGCAACTTAGGAACTTAAACTTTAAAGAAATAAAGTGAAAGACAAAGATCATCCTAGCAAACATGCCATAAATTTTCAGACAAATTTTATGTCAAAAATAAGACAAAGAAAATTTAAAGATAAAATAAAATTTTATTCATTGGCCATTTATGATCTCTAGAAGCTTTTGAAATAAAAAAATTTTTTGATAGCAAAAGTTTGATTTAAGGGGCTTGAAGATTTCATGTTAAACAAATGACATCCACTTTAAAGGTCTTTGAGAAAGTGGAATTGATCACATTTCTTTTGGTGGAACAAGATTGAAAATCAATATTTTGAGAATTCTTAAAAAAAAAAAATAAGCATGGTGTTCTTCAAAATTGTTTCAGTTTTTTCAACTATTTATAGCATACTTCTTAGGATTTTGAAAATGTTTTAGATCTTTAAAATCTTCTTTTCTTTAAGCTTGTGAACTTGAGAATTATGCTGAATGACTTAGGAAAGCTTTTTATTAAAAATGCTGGCTACTAGATGAAAAGGCTCTAAAATAATAACTTATATGGAATATGATTGGATGACCCATGAATCCTTACATTTTGATTTGCTATAATTTGAATTCATCTCTAAATTTTTATTTGATTTAAAGATAAATTTAATAACGCATAGATAAACTCTTGATTAATCAAACCATAAATTCTTAATTTTCATTAGTTAAGTACATATTTAATTAATTATGATATCATGGCATATAATGTCATCAATCTAATATTGTGATGATTAATTTATCAATTGAAAACTCTTCAATTGAATAATTAAAAGAAATTCTTACATACACATGGTAATTTGCAATTGGTCAAAATTTTCTCCTTCCACGGTGGGGTTTGGAATAATTTGATGTCCAAATTAATTATCATCAATTTTGAAAATTTATTGTGGTGTAGCTAAATCATGATTAAAATGGCTCCAAAGAAGTTGAAAGAAATTTTTTTGGCAAATTCATTCCATTATATGGTTGTTTCTAATCCATAAATTCAACAAATTGTTTAAAATTTTCAAGAATTTATGTTAATATGTTTAGATGGTTTGAATAAGTTAGGTATTAAAGTTTAAATTGTATGTGGATAAAGTTTTGAAGATACTAGACTATATAGCCAAAGAAAATGTTTTTCACAATGCTAACTAAATAAAAAATATATTAGCATTTCAAAAAAAAAAAACTTTTAAGGAAAATATTTCTTTCCTTCATGGAAGAACATTTTAGTGAATCAAATAGAGCCTCAAAGCCAATTGGATTATTTGTTGTTTGCTATATGTTGCTATCAAACAAATTAATTTCAACAATTTCAAAACAAAGTTTATGGCTGCTCTCCAATAATCTAAGGTATATAATTTTCGTATTCTTTAATTTTTTTAAAAAATAAATATTAAATATTTTTAAAAAATATAATTTGAAAATTTTACATTTTTAATAGTAATTTTAAAAAAATATATAATTTTAACTATTTTATATTTTAAAAATATATTAATTCCACATTGTATTTTTATAAATTTTTAAAATAATTTTTTACTCGTTGAAAAATCAGATATTAAATGTTTAAATATAATTTTAAATTTATGTATTTAAAAAATTAAAAATATTTTCCTAAGGTTAAAAATTAAATATAAAATTAAATTCTTTTATGATTTTAATTTTTAGCTTTTAAAATATTTATTAAGTTTATAAAAATATTTACAAAAAGGAAAAAAATGAAAAAAATTTAATTTTGTTAGTGCATCAAGTTTTTATTGATTACAAAATAAAAACAATTATTTTTTAGTAATTCACGTGGCAACATACTGTTGTGCCACGTGTCACTCTATCATTGGATAGAAAAATGCCATGTCATCTTATACTTAACAGTGTTAGAGTTAAATGCCAAAACATCAAACGGAATGAAACTTTAGGTACTCAATTGAACATTTTTAAAGTACAGAGATCACATTAGAGCTTTTGCTAAACTTCAACTACTCAATTAGACATTTTTATAGTATAGGGATAACATCAGAACATTTGCTAAACTTCATGGGCTATTCATGATATTATCCCTTTTTAAATTTAAAAATCGAATAACATTTAAGACACACAAAAATATTTAGACAAGAAATGGTTTATCCATACAAAACTAGTCAGGTTAGGTTGACTTTAAAACAAAACCAATGGGTTGAGCTTAAATAACTCTAATAGGTTAGGCTTGAAAAAATAAAGTCCACTCAATCTTAAACCCAAACCCAAGCCTAGCTTGACTCGGCTCAGTGCTTGTGTATTGTGTAAGGCTTAACCCTCACACAAAAGCTTCGGTGTCTTTTAGGGCCCAATCCCTCATTGAAACTATGCCTTTAAAAAACACATAACACATATGTTACCAATGTAGAATTCCTTCCAACCTAAACAGCAACCAATTTTTCCTCTTTAACTAGAAACAATATGACTAATTTCTCATTTACCATGGATACCAATCGTGTAATGCAATTATACACGTTATATCTACAAATGATAACCTACGCATATTATGTGATAACATCTATATACGTATACATATTTCATATTTATACACCTTTAAATTACCATTAATGTCCAACAATCCCCCACATGAATAGGAATTGTCTGATTAAAATAACAAACTGACTCAGAATATGAGAGAGAATAACTATCAAGAGTAATTGCATAAGAATACGTTGCTTTTGGCCTTGAACCTTCCATAGTGACAACTGTCAAATTTATTCGGCTAATAAATAAATATGATGTCTTGAACTATTTAGCTTTTTTTTTTTAAACCAAGACAATATATGTCAGAAATCTCTCTTCGAACACCCTTGGTTTTCACAATTGTGTTCATTTTGGCACTAAATATCTCCTGGTTTCTACGAGTGCTTTAGAGAATTTAGCTTTATTAATTTTCATAGGAATAGCCATGTTTCTCATTCATATAGGTGATTTCTTATCAAAAGTATCTTAAAATACCCCACTTAATTTCATAAAGCTATAAGAATTATTAAAAGCATAGCTTATCCAAACTCTTTTGCAAGTAACACTGATTCACATTAGAATAGGTAAGAGTGTAACTCTTTTAGTGCTCACACTTCGTTAACATAATTTAGTTGTCCTTTTAAACTTAGATCTTAGGCTCTCTAATAAACTAGGTTGGGTTACCATTATGTAACTTTTAATTTATAGGCTTAAGTCCTATTCCCCTCGATGATTTATAAACTTGCTTTCTTATTAAATCTTTCATCAATGGATCCATAATATTATCCTTTGATTTTAGATAATCAATATAGATAACCCATTTAAAAGCAATTATTTCACAATATTGTATATTGGACGAACGTTCAAAGACTTATTATTATATAAATTACTCTATGCCTTACCAATTACAAATAAGAATGTATACGTTTTGTCGACACAGGTTTTGTCCAACATGGAATATCTTTTAAAAAATTTTGAGGTCATTCTACTTGTTCTATAGCTTTATCTAAAACTATAAACTTAGATTCTATAATGTATCTGACTATATATATTTGTTTAGAAGATTTCTGAGACACTGGAGCTCCTCCGATAGTAAAGATAAATCCACTAGTGGATTTCGAATCTTTGGTATTGGATATCCAATTTGCATCACTAGACCCTTCAAGTACAATTGGATATCTTGTATAATGTAGTCCATAATTTGAGGTGTATCTTATATATTTGAGTACCCATACAACAACCTTCTAGTGATCTTTCCTAAGATTACTAGTAAATCTACTCAGTTTGTTAATTGAGTAAGTTATGCAAGGTCTTATGCAATTCATAAGATACATTAAGCAATTATCTGTAAATATTATACTTAAGATATCACGTCATTAATACTATTCCTTATATGTAAATTAACATCCATAGTGTTTTGGCTACAATGGTATCATTCTTATTAAATCTCCTAAAGATCTTATTCACATAATGATCCTAAGTTATTACCAAGCCATTTTATAATTTAAAAATTTTAATTTCTAAAATCACATAATGGTATCATTCTTATTAAACTTACTAGTTAACCATACATTGGTAAGTTTAATGATCTCATCATTAATACATAATATCACATATTATCTATATATAGACAAATAATGACATACCCTTTATGCGTATTCATTATGCATACACATCTATCACATTCATTAATACAAAAACCATTTGACAATATTTCTTTGCCAAGTTTTTATGTCATTGTTTCGGTGCTTGCTTTAAACCATATAATAATTTAACAAGCTTACACACCTTTTTTTCCCACCTTGAAACTCGAGTTATTCCATATAGATTTCTTTATATAAATCTCCATTCAGGAAAGCTGTCTTAAAATCCATTTGGTGTATCTTGAGAATGTTAGGAGTCACTATAGCTATCAACACTTGAATGGATGCTATTCTCATAATCAGTGAGTACATAGCGAAATAATGGAGTGCTTCTTTTTGCTTGCATCATTTTATTAAAACTCAGGCTTTATACTTATCTATAGATCCACCTGCCTTCAACTTTTTTTTAAATATCCATTTGGATCCTAATGGCTTATGCCAATGAGGAAGATCCACCAATTCCCATGTATGATCTCGCTTGATGGACTATTTCATTATTATCGACCTCTTTCCAGAATGCTGCTTTTGGAGATGACATGGCTTTTTAAAGTTTAAGGTTCATTTTCTAATATATAAGTTAGAAAATTAGACTAAAAGTAGTTGCTACTTTGGCTCGTTTTCTCTCTCAGGATTCGATTTGCTCCTCCTCATCTATTTATGGATTACTACTTAAGGACTTATAAGTTCTCTTAGTAGTCTTATTCCTTGTATTTCTTTATACGAAGATGTATCTCCAATAAATGAAACATTCCTTAATTCAATTATTGTATTAATATGAATCTCATAAATATCCGACTTATACACAAGAAAATGATAAATTACATTGTTGTTTGCATATACGATGAATATGCAATTAATAATCTTAAGTATGATTTTAACCTTTTTAGGTGAAATACCACTAGCTTAGCAAAACACCAATACATTTTCATGTATTTGTAAGATGATCTTTGACCCCTCCATAATTCATATGGTGTCTTGTTTGATTTCTTTTGGGGTATTTCATTTAAAATATAATTGAATGTTAAAATAACTTTCCCACAAATTCTGACGTAACCCCTGAAAATTATCAACATAGCATTCAACATATCTTTCAACTTTTGATTCTTGCATTTCACAATATTGTTTTGTTAAGCTGAGTAAAGAATGGAAGTTTAATGGGTTATTTCATGTTCTGCGTGAAATTCATTAAATAATGAATCGTATTTACGACCCTTATCACTTTTTATTTCTTTAATATTTTTTTCTAGTTGATTTTCAACCTTGTTTTTAAAGAGCTTAAAAGCTGCTAAGACCTTGTTTTTCTTCTTAGCAAATATATGTAACAATATCTTATGCAATCATCGATAAAAGTAATAAAAGACTTTTAATCGCCTTCAGTTGCATAAACTTTAAGTCATAGATTTCTATGTGAATTAAATCTAATACATTGCTTTGTCTTTCTATTGAATAGAAAAAACCCTTAGCAAATTTGGATTCTACACAAGTAACTTCTAATTTTTATTAATCTAAATTTTTGAAAGAAAATCTATATTACTAATCTTTTGCAAAGTCTTATAATTTACGTGACCTATCTACCACGCCATAGATTAGAATACTCAAGCAAGTAAGTAGAAGAACTCATTTTATTTATGTTCTTGTTCCTTAATACAATAGTCAAAGTATTGAGCTCAAAAAGCCCATCATATAAATATCCCTCCTTACAAGCATCCCACATTTAGAGAATGCAAATTTATCCGACTAAAAAACTAACCTAAATTCATTTTTGCTAAAAAATCATCCATATACTGAATTCTTATGGATTTCAAGAACATAAATGACATTAAGGTTAATTTTTCCTAAAAGTCATCTTGAGCACAACCTTCCCATGGCCTGGTACCTTGCAGACCGAAGAGTTTCCAACAAACAATTGCTTATCATAAGTAACTTCTTCGAATTCAGTAAAACTCTTCTTATTAGAACAGACTTGACAATTTGCACTAGTATCAACCCCCTAAATCTCCGGGTTTTACACCATATTCACTTCAGTCACAACAGCG
>JBBYHL010015771.1:0-11502 GCA_038381835.1 Adansonia madagascariensis
ACCCTATGCCCATCACATTGGCAGCAAGTTGCTCCCTACAGCCACCCTATAGCCACCAAGCTGACACCACTTTGTCCTCTTTGAGAAATAACCAAAAACACCTCTAAATTAGCTCCACAATGCTGGTATAAAGAGACCACTTCTATCAGAGCTGAAAAAGGTTAGATTCCAGCTTATTTTCACTTCTAAAACACATTCACACATAAAAAAAAATCCCGTAGCTCTTTACTCAGCACCCAAAAATAGCCCTAAAACACTCACTTTCAACCACTACACATTATGAAAATCACCTGCATCCATACCAAAACCAAAACCTCATTGTTTCTTTCTTTATCTTGCTTATTAACAATAAGGAAGAGGGGGAAATTTAAGCCATCTCTGCTGCTTTAACTGTTTGGCTGAAAAGTGAAGCTTTATTGGCATAACTACTCACTTTATCATTTTTATTTTTTGTTTTTTAGCATCTTCATCATTTTAGTGAGCTTTCATGTTTCCATCACCCTTTTAGGATTATCATGCATTATTATGGCTTTTGGTTGTTGTAGTTTAAGATTTGGATGCCTTGATGCCTCTTTGATGTGCGAAATACCTCATTTCATCCTTATTATTTTGATAGCTCTTGCTTATGCATTTTATGCCATATCCATGCATCTTGTTATGATTAATCCATTTATGAATCATTAGCCTAACCCATTTCAAGCACATTTACACATTAACTCGCATGAATCATTATCATTTTTAGTATCCATAATATTTTCTTATCAAAATGCATAACACTTTCTTTGTCTAAACCATTGGTAAAGTTAGAATCCTATTCATGTTATGTGTCATCTCTTTATATGTTTGTTGTCTTCTCTTTGTCAAAATGCATGTTTAATGGCTATCAAAAACTGATTTTCAAAACCCCCCAAGACAGGCATGTTAACCTTAACCAACGAGGATTAGCATGGACTTAGCCTTTTTTTAACACTAGCAAAATATCTTAGGGAAATTAAAGTTTCTAGATCTAGAATCTTGGTTAAACAAGCTTAAATCTCTTGATTTTGAAACAAAAATGGTCTTACAATTATTCCCTAAATGTTTATGCCTTTTTTTTGAGTCAATACCTTGAGTGGTATGATCAATAGGCTATTTTATCGTCCTAAATTACTACAAGGCTGTGCAAATGAGTTTGTCATGCTCATGCCACTCTTTCCCTTCAGTCATTGACGTTCGAATGTCAATGACTTGAGTTTAGGCCCGTAAACATAAAAAAATAAGAAATACCCCCTGTTTTGCTTTATCCCTTGTTTTCAGTTATGGTTAAAATTGAGTTGTTTTCCTAAATTTCACCTCGAGACATTCGAATGTCTCTATATCACCCTAATCAGACTCGAAAACATGCTTTGACCTCTCATAGGCTCGTATCAAGGCACAAACACATTATACATCTTTACTATCCTTATTCATAATAATTTTTTTTACCAAAAGTTGTCAAAATGCTTACTCATTTTCTAAATCACAAAGTTTTATCAATTTAAATCTTCCCACTCGACTTTTCTAGAGAGTGTCAAATGTGTCACTTTTGGGGATACCCTAACCTCAATCTTTCGAAGGGATACTCCAACCCCGCTTCTTAAAATTGTCAAGATTTAAAAATCTTTTTTTTTTAAAATTATTTACCATTTACGGGGATACTCTAACCCCATCTTTTTGAAGGGATACTCTAACCTTGTCTTTCAACTTTAATTGAAATTTTCCCCTTCTTGGACTTTCATGAATATGTCAACTAAACTTTGCTTAATTAAGAAATCCAGATGCATCTCGAAAACTGGCGATTCGATCATTCCCAAATAATTAATGCCAATTGTGAGATAAATTCTAATAGTTTATTCCTTTTCTTTATCATTGCATTGAATGATCCATGTTATGTTACTTCATTTATACCCTTACTAACATGATTTCTTTGTGATGATTATTTATATTCATGTTTTCAAAACATTTCTAATAAAATTAATGGTAATGTTCCACGTGGGTATCTCTCTAGTGCCCAAAAGGAAATATTCCATTTTCAAAGTAAAATCCAGAGGTCATTTTATTAAAGATCTTTATATTTCCCATCTCTCTGAAACATATATGAGATTAAATCTTTTCATCAAAACCTGGATTATTTCTCTAAGATTCATGCATTAAAAGGGGTTATATCGAAATAATGACAAGTTAAGATCAAAAGAATCAAAACTGAGATAAGACATAACTAGTAAGGTATCAATTTCGAGCGTCACAAAGAAGTTCATATGTCATCATGTGTAACCAACTCCCAAACCCACGATGAATCTTGGTATTACATAGACCACAAGATAGATGTTTTGCATTTCGTAACTCAAAACATAGGTTTTAATTGGCATCCGATCATGCCTAGCCTAAAATGATCGGTGGTGACTCTAAGCATTGGCCATTCATGATGGTCATCTAAGACTAATAAGATAAGCAATTCATCTTATGGTCCCCTTCACTATACCATAAATCAAGAATCTGTACATTCTCATTCTTATTACATTGCAAAAGAAAAGTCTCAGTTAAGAAGACATTTCCAAGTCAGGAAAATATCTTAAGTCGTACGTACCCATAGATCTACGAGAATCTACCGTGGGGTACGTTGTGATAGCTTGGTGACTCCACTGAGGATGTTCGATAGAGAGTTATGCCAATAACTAGTCGTGTCTTGCTAGGTTCCTAGTTCTTTCGATCTTTGGTCATTATTTATCTATGACCCTTTTTTTTGTTTTGTCAACTAATCTTTTGTTTGACATAATTGTCAGGATTGCCTTATTTTTGAATAATTATTAGTTTAATAAAAATGGTAATACGAAAGTAAACGAAAGGCTTGATCATTTCCCTGTTACACATCATGCACTTGCATATGCATTAGTGTCCCGCCAGACTCCATGGCATGGTTATAACCTAATCATTAAGAGAAAGTGAGCTATCCACCTTCGTGAGTAACCCTCCACATAGGTATGGCAATAACTTCTCATATGTAAATTACCTATGTCTCTCATAAGTAACCCTCTACATTTGCATAGAGAAATACATCCAATGAATCAAACCCAATCTGCTAAACCCGCATTGGGTCTAAGATTGTGGATATTTGGTTTTATAGGAAAAGCTTTTATTTTCACAATTTTCTTTAGAATCAAAGTTTGTCGACCAAATAGAACAAACTTGGATACTTGTGATAATCTCCATTCCTTTTGTCATTGGGCACTATAAACACATTTTTTTTGTTGGGATATGCGATTTTGATGCTTTGGTTTTGTAAGAAAAGCTTTTCTTTCCACCATTTTCCTTAGCATCAAAGTTCATTGACCAAATAAGACAACGTGGATTCTCTTGATAATCTCCATTCTTTTTGTGATTGAGCTCTATAAACACGTTCTTTTCATTGGGATACATGGTTTTGATGCTTTGGTTTTGTAAGAAAAGCTTTTCTTCCCACTATTTTCCTTAAAATTAGAGTCCATCCCTCAAATTAGACAAACTTGGACTGTCATAATAATCTCCATTCTTTTTTTTGATTGAGCATAATGAACACACTTTTCTTATTAGGATGCATGGTTTTGATGCTTCAATTTTGCAAGAAAAGCTTTTATTTCCTCAATTTTCCTTAAAATCAAAGTTCATCGATCAAATGAGACAAACTTAGATTCTTGTGATAATCTTCATTTTTTTGTGATTGGGCACTAAAACATGTTGTTTTCATTAGGATACACGATTTTGATGCTTTGGTTTTTCAAGAAAAGCTTTTTCTTCCACCATTGTCTTTAAAATCAATGTTTGTCCATCAAATAGGATAAACTTGGATTTTTGTGATAATCTCCATTCTTTTTGTGATTGAGTGCTATAAACAAGTTCTTTTCATTGGGATACATGGTTTTCCTGCTTTTGTTTTGTAGAAAAAGTTTTTTTCCATCGTTTTCCTTAGAATTAAATTTTATCCCCCAAATTGGCAAAATTTGGATTCTCATAATAATCTCTATTCTTATGGTGATTGAGCATAATAACTACATTCTTTTCATTGGGATGCATGATTTTAATGCTTTTGTTTTGCAAGAAAAGCTTTTATTTCCACCATTTTCTTTATAATCAAAGCTTAAACTTGGATTCTCATGATAATCTCCATTTTTTTTGTGATTGGGCACTAAAATATGTTCTTTTCATTGGGATACACAGTTTTGATGCTTCGGTTTTGTAATGAAAGCTTTTCTTTCCACCATTTTCTTTATAATCAAAGCTTAAACTTGGATTCTCATGATAATCTCCATTTTTTTTGTGATTGGGCACTAAAATATGTTCTTTTCATTGGGTACACAGTTTTGATGCTTCGGTTTTGTAATGAAAGCTTTTCTTTCACCATTTTCCTAAGAACTAAAGTTTGTCCCTTAAATTGGACAGACCTAAATTCTCATAATAATCTCTATTCTTTTTTTGATTGAGCATAATAAACATATTCTTTTCATTGGGATGCAAGGTTTCAATGCTTTGGTCTTACAAGAAAAGCTTTTATTTCCACCATTTTTCTTAGAATCAAAGTTTATCCTTCAAATGGTACAAACTTGGATTCACATGATAATCACCGTTCTTTTTGTGATTTGGCACTATAAACACATTCTTCTTAATTGGATATAAGATTTTGATGCTTTGGTTTTGCAAGAAAAGCTTTTACTTCCATCATGTTCTTTAGAGCCAAAGTTCGTGCATCAAATGGGATGAACTTGGATTCATATAATAATCTCTATTCTTTTGGTGATTGGGCAGTAAAACATGTTCTTTTCATTGGGATACACGGCTTTGATGCTTTGGTTTTGCTAGAAAAGCTTTTCTTTCTAGCATTTTCCATAAAATCAAAGTTTATCTACCAAATGGGATGACTTGGAGTTTCGTGATAATCTCTATTATTTTTGTGAGGCACTACAAACATGTTCTTTTCATTGGGATGCACGGTTTTGATGCTTTGGTTTTGCAAGAAAAGCTTTTTTCCTTACCATGTTCCTTTGAATTCTCTCATTGGGATACACAGTTTCAATGCTTTGGTTTTGCAATTTTCACCAATTTCCTTACAATCAAAGTTCATCCATCAAATGGGACAAACTTGGATTCTTGAGATAATCTCCATTCTATTCATGATTAGGCACTAAACATGTTTTTTTTGTTGGGATACACAGTTTTGATGCTTTGGTTTTGTGACAAAAGCTTTTCTTTCCACCATTTTCCTCAAAATCAAAGTTCATTCATTAAATAGGATAACCCTGGATTCACGTAATAATCTCCACTCCTTTAGTGATACACATTCTCCTTGATTGGATACATGATTTTGATGCTTTGATACTGCAAGAAAAGATTTTATTTTCATCATTTTTCTTAGAATCAAAGTTCATCCATCAAATGGGACAAACTTCGATTCTCATGATAGTCTCCATTCTTTTTGTGATTGGGCTCTATAAACATGTTTTTTTCATTAGGATACACAGTTTAGATGCTTTGGTTTTTTAAGAAAAGCTTTTCTTTTCACCATTTTCCTTAGAATTAAAATTCGTTCTTCAAATTGGACAAACTTAGATTCTCATAATAATCTCCATTCTTTCGTTGATTTAGCATAACAAACACATTTTTCTCATTCGGATGCACGGTTTTGATGATTTTGTTTCACAAGAAAAGCTTTTATTTCCACCATTTTTCTTAAAATCAAAGTTCATCCATAAAATGGGACAAACTTGGATTCTTGTCATAATCTCCATTCTTTTTTTCATTGGGCAGTAAACATGTTCTTTTCTTTGGGATAAACAGTTTTGATGCTTTGGTTTTGCAAGAAAAACTTTTCATTCCACCATTTTCCTTAGAATCAAAGTTTATTCCTTAAATGGGACAAACTTAGATTCAAATAATAATCTATATTTTTTTGGTGATTGGGCACTGAAATTGTTCTTTTCATTAGGATGCACAGTTTTGATGATTTGGTTTTACAAGAAAAACTTTTGTTTCCAGTGTTTTCCATAAAATCAAAGTTCCTACATCAAATGGGACAAACTTGGATTCTTATGATAATGTTCATTCTTTTTGTGATTGGGTACTACAAACATGTTTTTTTCATTGGGATACATGGTTTTGATGCTTTGGTTTTACAGGAAAAGCTTTTCTTCCCACCATTTTTTTTAGAATCAAAGTTCATTCCTCAAATGGGGTAAACTTGGATTCACATAATGATCTCCATTCTTTTGGTGATTAGGCATAATAAACACATTCTTCTCATTGGCATACATGGTTTTGATACTTTTGTTTAGCAAGAAAAGCTTTCCTTTCCACCATTTTTTTAAGATCAAAGTTCATCCTTCAAATGGGATAAACTTGGATTCAAATAATAATCTCCACTATTTTCTTGATTAAGCACAGTAAACACATTCTTCTCATTAGGATGCACGGTTTTAATGCTTTGGTTTCGCAAGAAAAGCTTTTGTTTCCACCATATACCATAGAATCACTATTTGTCCATAAAATAGGACAAACTTGGATTCATGTGATAATCTCTATTCTTCTTATGATTGGGTGCTATAAACATATTCTCCTCGATTGGATAAACGATTTTGAGCGTTAGTTTTGCAGGAAAAGCTTTTATTTCCACTATTTTCCTTAGAATCAAAGTTCGTCAACCAAATAGAATAAACTTGGATTCTCGTGATAATCTCCATTCCTTTTGTGATTGGGCACTATAAACATGTTCTTTTCATTGGGATACACGGTTTTGATGCTTTGGTTTTATTAGAAAAGCTTTTCTTTCCACCATTTTCCTTAGCAACAAAGTTCATCGACCAAATAGGACAAACGTGGATTCTCCTGAAAATCTCTTTTCTTTTTATGATTGGGCACTATAAACACTTTTTTTTCATTGGGATACATGGTTTTGATGCTTTAGTTTTGTAAGAAAAGCTTTTCTTCTTACCATTTTCCTTAGAATTAAAGGTCGTCCCTCAAATTGGACAAACTTGGATTCTCATAATAATCTCTATTCTTTTTTGATTAAGCATAATGAACATATTTTTCTCATTAGGATGCTCGATTTTGATGCTTCAGTTTTGCAAGAAAAGCTTTTATTTCCTCTATTTTTCTTAAATCAAAGTTCGTTGATTAAGTGAAACACACTTAGATTCTCATGATAATCTCCATTTTTTTTGTCATTGGGCACTAAAACATGTTCTTTTCATTAGGATACACGGTTTTGATGCTTTGGCTTTGCAAGAAAAGCTTTTCTTTCCACCATTGTCTTTAAAATTAATGTTCGTCTATCAAATGGGATAAACTTGGATTCCCGTGATAATCTCCATTCTTTTTACGATTAGGCACTATGAACATGTTGTTTTCATTGGGATACATGCTTTTCCTGCTTTGGTTTTGTAAGAAATGATTTTTTTCCACCATTTTCCTTAGATTTAAATTTTGTCCCCTAAATTGGCGAAATTTGGATTCTCGTAATAATCTCCATTCTTATGGTGATTAAGCACAACAAGCACATTCTTCTCATTGGGATGCACAGTTTTGATGCTTTCGTTTTGCAAGAAAAGCTTTTATTTCCACCATTTTCTTTAGAATCAAAGCTTGTCCAACAAATGGGACAAACTTGGATTCTCGTGATAATCTCCATTCTTTTTGTGATTAGGCACTAAAACATGTTCTTTTCATTAGGATACACAGTTTTGATGCTTCAGTTTTGTAAGAAAACCTTTTCTTTTTCCTATTTTCCTAAGAACTAAAGTTAATCCCCAAAATTGGATGGACTTGAATTCTCATAATAGTCTCCATTCTTTTTTCGATTGAGCATAATAAACACATTTGTTTCATTAGGATGCATGGTTTTGATGCTTTGATTTAGCAAGAAAAGCTTTTAATCCACTATTTTCCTTAGAATCAAAGTTTATCCATCAAATGCTAAAAACTTGGATTCACATGATAATCATCGTTCTTTTTGTGATTTGGCGCTATAAACACATTCTCCTTAATTAGATACAAGATTTTGATGCTTTGCTTTTGCAAGAAAAGCTTTTACTTCCATCATTTTCCTTAGAGCCAAAGTTCATGCATCAAATGGGATGAACTTGGATTCACATAATAATCTCTATTCTTTTGGTGATTGGGCAGTAAAACATGTTCTTTTCATTGGGATACATGGCTTTTATGCTTTGGTTTTGCTAGAAAAGCTTTTCTTTCTAGCATTTTCCATAAAATCAAGTTTCGTCTACCAAATGGAACAACATGGAGTCTCGTGATAATCTCCATTATTTTTGTGAGGCACTACAAACATGTTCTTTTCATTGGGATACACAGTTTCGATGCTTTGGTTTTGCAATTTTCACCAATTTCCTTACAATCAAAGTTCATCCATCAAATGGGACAAACTTGGATTCTCGAGATAATCTCCATTCTATTCATGATTAGGCACTAAACATGTTCTTTTTATTGGGATACACAGTTTTGATGCTTTGGTTTTGTGACAAAAGCTTTTCTTTCCACCATTTTCCTCAAAATCAAAGTTCATTCCTTAAATAGGACAAACCTAGATTCACGTAATAATCTCCACTTCTTTGGTGATACACATTCTCCTTGATTGGATACACGATTTTGATGCTTTGATACTGCAAGAAAAGATTTTATTTTTGTCATTTTCCTTAGAATCAAAGTTCATCCATCAAATGGGACAAACTTCGATTCATGATAGTCTTCATTCTTTTTGTGTTTGGGCTCTATAAACATGTTTTTTTCATTGGGATACACGGTTTTGATGCTTTGGTTTTTTAAGAAAAGCTTTTCTTTCCACCATTTTCCTTAGAATTAAAATTCATCCTTCAAATTGGACAAACTTAGATTCTTATAATAATCTCCATTCTTTCGTTGATTTAGCATAACAAACACATTTTTCTCATTCGGATGCACGGTTTTGATGATTTTGTTTCACAAGAAAAGCTTTTATTTCCACCATTTTTCTTAAAATCAAAGTTCATCCATAAAATGGGACAAACTTGGATTCTTGTCATAATCTCCATTCTTTTTTTCATTGGGTAGTAAACATGTTCTTTTCTTTGGGATAAACAGTTTTGATGCTTTTGTTTTGCAAGAAAAACTTTTCATTTCACCATTTTCCTTAGAATCAAAGTTCATTCCTTAAATGGGACAAACTTAGATTCATATAATAATATATATTCTTTTGGTGATTGGGCACTAAAATATGTTCTTTTCATTGGGATACACGGTTTTGATGATTTGGTTTTACAAGAAAAACTTTTGTTTCCAGCATTTTCCATAAAATCAAAGTTCATACATCAAATGGGACAAACTTGGATTCTCGTGATAATCTTCATTCTTTTTGTGATTGGTCACTACAAACATGTTCTTTTCATTGTGATACACGGTTTTGATGCTTTTGTTTGCAAGAAAAGCTTTTCTTCCTACTATTTTCAATGAAATCAAAGTTCATTCCTTAAATGGGGCAAACTTGGGTTCACATAACAATCTCCATTCTTCTAGTGATTAGGCATAGTAAATGCATTCTTCTCATTGGCATACACAATTTTGATGCTTTGGTTTTGCAAGAAAAGCTTTTCTTTTCACCATTTTTTTAAGATCAAAGTTTATCCTTCGAATGGGACAAACTTGGATTCACATAATAATCTCCATTCTTTTCTTGATTAAGCATAGTAAACACATTCTTCTCATTGGGATGCATGGTTTTGATGCTTTAGTTTCACAAGAAAAGCTTTTGTTTTCACCATTTTCTTTAGAATCAATGTTCGTCCATAAAATGGGACAAACTTGGATTCACATGATAATCTCTATTCTTCTTGTGAGTGGGTGATGTAAACACATTCTCCTCGATTGGATACATGGTTTTGACACTTTAGCTTTGCAGGAAAAGCTTTTATTTCCACCATTTTACTTACAATCAAAGTTCATTGACCAAATAGGACAAACTTGGATTCTCATGATAATCTCCCTTCCTTTTGTGATTGGGCACTATAAACACGTTCTTTTCATTGGGATACATGATTTTGATGCTTTGGTTTTGCATGAAAAAACTTTTTTCCACCATTTTCCTTAGAATCAAAGTTCATCGACCAAATAGCACAAACGTGGATTCTCTTGATAATCTCCATTCTTTTTGTGATTGGGCACTGTAAACACGTTTTTTTCATTGGGATACATGGTTTTGACGCTTTGGTTTTGTAAGAAAAGCTTTTCCTCCCACCATTTTCCTTAGAATTAAAGTTCATCCCTCAAATTGGACAAATTTGGATTCTTATAATAATCTCCATTCTTTTTTTGGATTGAGCATAATGAACACATTTTTCTCATTGGGATGCATGGTTTTGATGCTTCAGTTTTGCAAGAAAAGCTTTTATTTCCCCTATTATCCTAAAAATCAAAGTTCATCGATCAAATAATACAAACTTAGATTCTTGTGATAATCTCCATTTTTTTGGTGATTAGGCAGTAAAACATGTTCTTTTCATTGGGATGCATGGTTTTGATGCTTTGGTTTTGTAAAAAAAAGCTTTTCTTTCCACCATTGTCTTTAAAATCAATGTTCATCATCAAATGGGATAAACGTGGATTGTCATGATAATCTCCATTCTTTTTATGATTGGGTACTATAAACATGTTTTTTTCATTGGGATACATGGTTTTCCTGCTTTGGTTTTGTAAGAAAAGTTTTTTTCCACTATTTTCCTTAGAATTAAATTTTGTCCCCCAAATTGGCCAATTTTGGATTCGCATAATAAACTCCATTCTTATGGTGATTGAACACAATAAGCACATTCTTCTCATTGGGATGCATCGTTTTCATTCTTTCATTTTGTAAGAAAAGCTTTTATTTTCACCATTTTCTTTAGAATCAAAACTTGTCCATCAGATGGGAGAAACTTAGATTCTTGTGATAATCTCCATTTTTTTTGTGATTGGGCACTAAAACATGTTTTTTTTCATTGGGATACATAGTTTTGATGCTTCATTTTTGTAAGAAAAGCTTTTCTTTTCACCATTTTCCTAAGAATTAAAGTTTGTCTCTCAAATTGGATGGACCTGAATTCTCATAATAATCTCTATTCTTTTTTTTATTAAGCATAATAAACATATTTACTTCATTAGGATGCATGGTTTTGATGCTTTGGTTTTGCAAGAAAAGCTTTTATTTACACCATTTTCCTTAGACTCAAAGTTCATCCATTAAATGGCACAAACTTGGATTCACATGATAATCACCATTCTTTTTGTGATTTGGAGCTATAAACACATTCTCCTTGTAGAGACCTTATTTTGTCCGGGCTAATTTAAGCAATCTAGAGCATGGATGTGAGAGTGGGCGATGTTGCTCAGTGAAAAAGTATTTTGAAGAGCTCACGAAGGCCTAGGGATCATATCAAAGGTAAATGCAAAGATGTGGCATCAAATGACGTAGTTCAAGGTGTCCAGGGACAA
>JBBYHL010015812.1:0-11501 GCA_038381835.1 Adansonia madagascariensis
AATAGATCAGATATTAAATCAAATCATACTAAATAAGAGTTCAACATAAAATGTTTAAAAAAATGCACAATTCTTAGCTAAATTGATTAAAATTTAATAAGAAAAATGACTCATACACTTCTTAAAATATTAAAATACTGTTAATTTAAAATAAATTACCAAAACTGGCAATAAGTCACTAATTGACTTTCGAATCCATGTAGGCTCGAACTCAAATAGATCTAAACTTGAATAGACTTAAACCCAATAATCCATGTAGGTTCGAACTCAAATAGATCTAAACTCGAATAGACTTGAACCCAAATAAGTCCGAACTCAAAAAAACTCAAACCCAAATGAACACGAACCCGAAAGAATCTAAAACTTGAATAAACCTAAACTCAAATCAACGTAAATCTAAAAAAACCCTAAACTCGAAATAATTTGTTTCGAACCGTATGAACCCTGTCTCTAGTCGAGGGTAATAAAGGCGGTTGTAGTAAATGAAAATGAGACTTCGCTGTCACAATCTCAAGAGGGGATATTCTTTGAATCTGGCATCAGAGTTAGGTGGATTAAAAGAAGAGAAAATTTGAGGAAGTCGAGCGTTGTATCATCCAACAAAATTGCCAGATTCCTTTGTGTTGTGACCACTGTAAACCTTCATCTCTTGTATGAATTTTTGGTTCGGTGCGATCATCTGTAGGATAACAGAATCCTGAAGAATGATCTATACTCAATAAAGCATATATACAATGTTTATATTTGATTTATTAATGATACCAATAAATTAAATGATGCAATTTTATTAAAAATATTTAAAAATAAATTTTAATAATTTTATCTTTAATAAAGTGACTTCTATTTTAATTTTTATCTAAATCCATATTAATAAATTGGATTAGATATGTTTTGAGTTCACACATAATTACTCAATATCTAAATATTCCATGTACATGTGTTTCTTACATAACCTAAACCAACTATTCATATCTTACTTTCAATTGAATTCTAGAATATATCTCCAAGGATAGATAAGATTTAACTTATAGCCATTAGATTTCATATACTTAATTCTACTTGATTTCTGACAACGTATAGATTTATATTTTATGAGTGTATCAAATATATATATATATATATATATATATATATCCATCACTGAAGTTATCAGTTAAATAATTAAATCATGCGTGCCAACAATTTATTTAAGTTATATTAAGTTAATAAACATGCGCCGAAAGACAATGGAAATTTTAAGGAAATTGTGGCAAGCGGCAAACGTCCAATATATTATTATTATTATTATTATTATTATGATTATTATGATTATTTTTATTATTATTCAAAATGAAAAAAGTTCTAGCTCCATCTATGTTCCATTTACTTTGGCTAGCATTACTAAGAGGAATTAAATACAACGTAAATAAAAGTAAGGTTAGCTACAACTACTATGTACATATGTATAGTAGTTTTTTTTATAGGTGTAGATGCATGTGAATTATTTAAAAATATTTATGATTTAATTACTTAATTATAAGTTAATATAATAAGTTAACCTAATTTCAAAATACAAAATTATAACTACAATTGATGTTATAAAAATGATATTCTAAACTTATCAAAATTTTTATCCTATATTAATAGTTTTTAAAATAAAAATTTATAAAATTTGGAACAATAATTAATTATTTACTATTACTTTTCAGTAATTAATTGCAATTCATTACTAATATGTTATCAATTTCTTTACTATGTTATTCATAATTTACTAATATATTATCAATAATTAGTACCCTGTTATCAATTATTTACTAATTTGTTATAAAAAATCTAATACATGTTATTAATCAATTATTACTATTTTATTAATATTTTATTCTCATGTTATTTATCTTTTATTAATTATTTGAAATTTTTTACTGACTATTTTTAATAAGGTTTTCAATCTAGATGCATCAAATATGATCGCTGAATTATAAATTACTAGTAGACATGAATTTACTAAAATATTGTATAATTTTATAACATTTTCAATAGCGTCTGTAATCAATAACCTTAAAATGTTTTACCTTTCTTTTTCTTTTCTAGACTTTATACTTAACTTATAAATGTGAGATGTATTTCCTATGAAATTTTTATAGATATTCATCAACTGAAGATTGCTGAAATATAAGATAATAATTGAAATAACAAATAGTTCTATTAATGTTAAAATACATTACTTTATAAATCAAGATTGTTTCAATAATTTTGATCTATTATTTAGTAATTATAGGTATACATATATTTTGTTAATAATTTTTATAAAAAAATATGAGTAAAATTTAGTAATTTAGCAGTACTAAATAAGGACATATATCATATATACTTATCAAAGTTTATATAGTTTCATAATTTTTCTGTAACTTAAATATTTTAAATTAGTGACAACTAAATATTTGAAAATTTTTTCATAACTTTTAATACTATTTTAAAATGTATAATTATTTTTCATTTCATATAATAATTAGTAGTATGAATGTATTTCATCAAATAACTATGTAAAGTAAGAATAAAATTCAATAACTTAAAGTTACTCAAATAGTATATATGAATTACTAGTACATTCAATAGCTTTATAGTTTTTTTTCAATAACCTTTGTTTGCAATATCTGCAATCTCAAAATATTTCATTTTTATAATGTTTGTATATTATTTAGTAATGTCATAAGTTTCTGTTATAAATTTTTATACAAATTAAGTAATTTAAGATCACTAAAATTGAAAACATGGCACTAAAATAACATATAATTTATAGTTTTTCAATAATATCAATTTACAAAATGAGAAACTTAAAAATGGATGATTATTTTTTGTGCTTTCATCTACTATTCGGTAACCAAATGTAATTTGTCAATAACCTTAATAAAAAATAGAGCGAAATTCAAAATTTAATGTTACTAAAATGATAGAGTAACAAAATATCATAAATTTGTAGTTTTAATTTGTAATATTTTATAGTTTTAATTAGCAATATTTTTTCGTAAAACAAATAACCTTATGTCTTTTTTTAAGTAACGTTATTGAATATTTAGTTATCTCAAATTTGTTTAAAAGAGTAAAACAATTGAGATAGTTAAATGTATTGAAACTAATTCAATAATGCATAATAATGTGAATACCCTATTCCCAAATATAAATATGCAAGAGCATTTTTCATTAAAAAAATTATTTCTTCAAAATTAATTTCTTTAAAAAAATATCTCTCAAAAATTAAATATTTCAAAATAAAGAAGAAATAATAATATAATGAAATTAATTAACTAAAAATAAAATATTTAAATAAAAATTAAAGAATAAATAAAAGATTAATGAGCAAGCATTTATTTAAAAATAAAAAAATTTAAGTTATTGATTAAAGAATTAAAAGAAGATTAGTCTTATATTTTCTTTATTCAAATAAAATAGAATTATATTTCATAAAAATAGAGATTCATTTACACATTGCCAGCTTGATGACTTAATTGAGAGTTAATCTTATAAATTGATATAATCATAAAACTTAAAATTAGAACCAAATTTTGGTATTATAAAGATGATATTTTTAATTAAAATTATAAAAATTATTTATCTTTTATTAATAACTAATAATTTTTTTACAATTATAATTATGAAATTTGCTATTGTATTACTATTTATTTAATATTATATTATCAATTGTTTACTACCATTCCATTTTATTCCAGCACTGGGCAGGCGTCAGCCCCCATACATGGTCTTATGACTTTGGGAGACCTGTGTTTTTGGTAAACAGTTGCTCGGGCTTAGTCATTGTGACCCCCTTTGTGAGGAGACACCCCTTCTCTTGAAGTTATTGGGCTATTTTGTCGAGTTCCTTAAAGAGAGTTGTCTTGCGCATCATTATTGATATGCTATTAATAATTAAGTATTATATTACCATTCATTTACTAATATATTATCAACCATTTTTTTTACATGTTATTAATTATTAACTACTATGTTATTGATCATATACTATTATGTTATTAATCTTTTACTATTATTATATTCATCATTTAGAAATCATTTAAATTTTTTTTATAAAAATTCCATTTTGTAAATTTTTTTTTAAACTAATCAACTTTATTGCTGCAAATTAATTAATAGTAAATATGAATTTACTAAAATATTCTATAATTTAATAACTTTAAAGTAACTTTGGCATACAAAATTAGTAATCTAATATTTTATCTTTTTCAATATCTTAATATGCAAATTATTTTTGATAGTTATAGTCTATTATATAGTAAAAATGGACGCACATTTCTTTTGTGAATATTTTTTATGAAAAATATGAGCAAATTTCAGTTATTTAGTATTACTAATATTTGGATACTTTTATAATTTTTCAATAACTTCGATATGCTAAATTAGTTGATTTCAAAGTATTTAAATTGTTTTCATATCCTAAAACTAACCTCAAATGTATAATTATTTTTTACAAGATTTAAATACCATAAAAGTGTATCGTCAATAACTTCATTGGATAATGTAAGCAAACTTAGTAGCTTAGGATTATTGGAATAATAGATAAAAGTTATTGAAATATTCAATAGTTTTATATATATTTTTTTCAATAACCTTAGTTTGCAATATCAATAATTTTAAATTATTTTATATTTGTCATGACTTTTATCTTTATTTAGTAACCTCATATGTTTTTATAAGAAACTTCTAAAAAACTTGGTAATTTAGTGTTATTGAAAATATTAGATATTTTTATTACCTCCCAACAACTTTAATTTAGAAATGCAGTAACCTCAAGACGCATAATCATTTTTTGTAACCTTAATTATCTACTATTTAGTAATTATAGACATAATTTGTCAATATTTTATAAAAACCTGAGCAAATTAAATATAGTTTTATAGTTTTTCAATAACTTTTTTTTTTGCACTATCATTAACTTCAAAAAGTTTTTGCCATAACATTTATATAATATTTAATAGTCTTAAACATATTTAAAATTATGTAAAAATTTAGAAAGTTAAATGTAATGAAAACTATGCTCATTCAACAATGCAAAATAATTGTTGTTACCATATTCCTTAATGCAAATAAGTGCAAGAGCATTATTAATTAAAATAAATAAATATGTCCAAGATTAATATTTCTTAAAACTATTAACTTTTTCTTGTAAAGATATCTTACACAAAAATTATTTCAAAATAAGAAAGAAGAAATAATAATAATTAACTAGAGTTTACTATGAGTACACATGCTGAAAACAACAAACGAAAAAATATTTGTATGAAAATTGAAGAATAAATGGTAAAGCATATTCATGCATGTTTATTTAAAAATACATATGACCTAGATCTAGAAATAAGTGTTAATAAAAAATTAACTCCTTGATATGGCAATTTAAAAAAGATCAATTTTAGATTTTCTATATTTGCATCAAATCATATGTGATAAAAACAGAGTTTAATAGTAATTCAAACTTACGAGATATTATGTTTCATAAAACAAAATTTCAAGCATTGTTAGCGGTAAATAGAATGACATAAAATTTATAGCTAGAGAAATTAATTATTTTTATCATCGAACATAAATGTATGTATATGCACCATAAAAATCAAGTATATTATATAAGGTAATACGTATATTACTCTCTAGACTTTTTCATATTTTAATTTTGTATAAATTTTAATTTTTAGTTAGTTTAAATAAATAGTATAAATATATGTTTAAAGACTTATGAATCATTTGTAACTATTAAAGAAGATAAAAATAAATTATGGTTAATGGTTGTGCAAACACGCATATTTAGAATTAATTTAACTTTTAAGGCATAAAAAAAAGGAATTTAAGAATGTATAGTTGACTCTGACAAGTAAAAGAATTATACATTATCATAACTTTATTTAAAGATAGCATGCTTCACCATACGACTTTATAGTAAATACTTTAAATTGTATTTATAGTAATTTAATTTTATGTAAATTATATTTTAAATATTTAGTTCATTTAAATTTAAATAAATTAACAAAAAATTAAATATTTAAATAGAAAAATTTTATTAATTTTAAAGTTGTTTAATATCTTGTGGACTCAGTTTTTAAATATTTATTAGTTTTAACCTTGTGTGATGCACGGATATGTAATTATATACTATAACATGATTATTTAGATTAAAATTATAATTGAAGATCGATATTAATAAAAAATTAAATATGTTAACATAGATTAAAATCTGGGATCAATAAAAAATAAAAAATAAAAAATATTAACTATTAAACAAACAAAAAATATTAACTATTATGCATGAGCAAATAAAAAACAATAAGATGTATACTTCATATAATATATATACACACACACACACATTTGTAGCAAAACATTAAACAAACAAATATTTTAAAAGTATTACACAAATATAAGATAAAAACAATATGAAGCAATTACATATAAAAAAGTAAAAAAAAATAAAAGTTAAACAAACAAACAAATACGAAGCAAATAAAAACAACTAATATACATTAAATCATGGGAATAGGCTTTGAAAAAAACAATGTAAACAAGCATAATAAATATTTTGATTTCTTCTAGTTAACCAAGTAACCATATAAAATTGCCGATATTTATAGCATTGAGGTCTTATAGTAAAAAAATGAACAATAAAGAAATTTAAGTTTTAAAAATAAATACAATTAACTTGATTATAATCAAATCAAATTAAGAATAAAAAATTAATTAAGAGATTTAAGCTATTAAATATCAGTTATTAATTTGTTCATAATCAAATAAAATCAAATTAGAACCATTAAATAATGGATATATGGCAAAAATATAAGATATCCACATGTGAATATTCACGCAAGAGTTTTTTTTTGCCAAAAGGCTTTGATTTTTATAAATTTGATACATTTTAAATAATTAAAAATACTTATTTTGATTTAATTATTTATATTTATTTCTTTTTAAATATATAAACAATGAATACAGAACTCTTGCCTTTATAATAAAGTTTTTATTTATATATATTAATATGTATATAGCCTATATATATCGAACAAAGTCAAAGTTATTAATTACAGGGAGATTGAATATTTAAGAAAAAAATAAATATAATTAATTCTGTTAATTAGAATTCTTTCATTTATAATAATTTTAAAAGGCATAAAAGGTAAATTAATTAAAATGCAAAGGGAAATAATATGAAATATTTTAAAATTTAAATCAAATAAAATCAAAATAATTAATTGCTTGACACTAAACAATATTTTGGGACCTTTCACATTACAAATATTTAAATTATCCAATTTTGGTAAAAGTTTTGACTTTTATTATTGAATTTTCAGTTTTTCATTTACCTTAAACTTTAATTGTATTTATTTAATAAAAAAAGTTAATATTTTAATTATTTGTAAAATATATAACTATTTAAAATAAATAAAACAATGATGTCATTGAAATGTAAGTCATCACATTGAATTTACGAGCAACAATTTTATCGTGTCCATGGACTAAATCCCGAGTTGTTGCAAAGTAACAAATAAAAAAAAAAATTTGGAAGTAAATATTGTCACATTTATTGCTGCACCGCTGGTGGTTAATTTGAATGGAACTTGATTGATTGTCTTTTTTATCAAGGATTTAAGGGAAAAAGGATTCCAATTTCATATCTTAAATAAATATATAAATATATAGAAACCAAAACTTTTCACAAAAGTAACAATTGTCCTTTGTAGATAATCAAAGGTTTTGATATGTGGAACGCCTTAAATAAATGTCCCATATTTTTTAATTAATGAATTTTATTTGATTTGGTACATTTTCATTAATTTAATAAATATATTTTGACTAAATTAAATACATTTTCTTGTTATAATTTCAATATTCTTGCTCTTACTCAAATAAATCCAAACATTAATTTTAAACATGAAAAATTAGTACTAATAAATACAAATATGCTTTGAAAGCATTACAATTTTAGTAATTAATTAGGAAATAATTTATGTATTTATCAACCTAAATAAAATATATAAACCAGATACCAACTCCTCTTGGGCTAAGTAGAAAGAAGCTCGGTGTCTCTAAGTAAAGCCTCGGTTTTGAGTCTTGTAAATGAAGAAAATAAGTGTTGGGAAAGCTTCCCACTTTTGGAGTTCGAAGGAGCTTGACTCGAATATAATCAGGCCCAATGTGGTCACTAGTTATCGAGGAGTCTTAGACTAAAAACATATATATACCGGATAATACTAATAATTAAACCCAAAATAAAAAGCATAATTAATTATAGGCATATTTTTGATAATTCTTTTTATGTAAGTATTGAAAGAATTTACAAATATTACATGAATAAATTTTATAATTTCTTATTATAAGATGATACCAATACTGTTGTATCTTTTTATAAAAAAATTATTTTTGTTTGAGAATAAAAAATGTTGAAATGTAAATTCATTTGTAATTTCGTACAAAATCACGCTTTTTTAAGAATGTGTACGCATAATTCATTTTCAAAAAAAATTTGGAGAAAAAAATAGTTACGCATGAAAAAATGGGCCGAAAAGTGTATGCAAAAGGAGGAAAATAATTTTCAAAGTGCAAAAAAGTGGCAACCAATATTAAAATTATACAAATATATGAGAAAATTTTGATAGTCGGATAAAAAAAATATAAACCTATTAAAAATATGTGTTAAACACAGCAAATAATCAATAAAGAGTATTTATTAGCGTTCAAAGATCAGGGTGTTGGTAAGGTCCATAAACAAATATTTTCATCTATTGCAAAAAGCTCTTGAAGCAAAATTAAAAACGGTTGCTTAAAGTTAGAAGTTAACACATGCAGTAAAAAGGCTCTTAAGCCACCAAAATAAGAAAAGTGCCGTAAAGTATGGAAAAAAAAGTAAGCATAATAATAAAAGTGCCGTAAAGTAATGAACCAACAATAATCATGCATGAAGAAATAAGAAAAATCAGAGTAAGAATGACAGAATTGCAAACAAGGAAGAAAAAAAAAAAGAAAGCAGACAATTGTTGTCTCTTTAACAATTATCGAAGCCCTAGGAAACAAGCAAAGGCTTTGGCTTTTATATATTTATATTAAGATTTATATAAGATTAACAATAACATGTAGCCGTAATTTACTTTCCATTAAGAGCTTTCTAAAGTATGAAACGCGGACTTTCCAAAATAAAAAATTATTTCATAAATAATCAATTATTCATATTAATTACTTTGCATAAATTACTAAATTTATAGCAGCTTCTCTAATTTATATTATAAATAGAGGGAGGCGACTGTTAAAAAAAAATCATATCAATTTAAATGTGATTAAGTTAACCATTGTCCTCACAGTTCTTTAATTTTTTTATGTGTTCATAGATATTTTGGTTTCTTTCTATTCTTTTCATTTTTTTTATCTTTATATTGATTTTTTTATAAATTTCCCAGCTTAATTCTTTTACTTTTAAATGGCAGAATATTTTAAATAAGAGTATTTTTTATATAAAAAAAGTATTTCATCTTTTTTCCCCTTTATGTGTCCTCTACTTGAGAGAAATGTCAAATTTTTTTCATGACTATTAAAGAAAGTGAACAAGGTGAGATATAGTTAAATACGAATCCTTTCATTTACCATTTTTTTTTTTTTTTTGCAAATGTCATGGTTATAAATATTTAATATATAATATAAGGTTTTATCAATGACTCAGAAAGTCTCGAATTTAATGAGGAATTTATTTACATTAATGTATTTTTATTATTAAAAAAACAATGAAATTTTAATGGAAATGCATAAGAATGAAGTTTGTAGAAATTGGTTACAACTATAATTCGCAGATATTGGCACACATCCGTATTCGACAAATATTAAATATATAATAGTACTGATTTTTATTTTGGGGAATTAATCAATGTTTATAATATTCTAATTTTAATCTTGATTTACTTCCCTTTTCTTAAAATATTGTACCTTGTATTGAAAAGGAAACAACAATGTTTCTATCCAAGCATAGTTTACGGAGTTTACCATGATTTAATGAGTAAAATTTAAAAGATAAACAAAAAAAAAATATTAAAAAGAAATAAAATCCTTCCCCGTAAGCATAGCATCATCAATTCTATGGATTTCATTTTTTTTAAGGACCTATGAGATTATTTGAGACCGAATTGGTTGACTAAGGAATTAACTTATTATTATACAGGATACAATTAAAGTGATTAATAGTGTGGAATGGAATGGTTAATGAGTTGACTCCAATTTAATATAGTTTATATAGGTAAACAGCAATTAATTAGCTTTTAGTTATTTCTTTTTTTTAAAAAAAAATTAAACGTTAACGACTTATTATTAAATTAAAAGTAATTCAAGGAATATTTTTTATAAAAACAAAAGGTTATATCCCTTCAATTATAATACATACAAGTTTTTTTATAATTAAATTTTATCTTTAAAAAGAACTTAATTAGGGTAAGAAAAGTTCCTCAATTTTTAAAAATTATAAAGATTTTATTTTAACATGATCAAAAATATTTTCAAGTTTTATTTGGATCTAACCTCTTCTCATCGACCTTAAAAATACCTGTCTCATATTGATAGAGTACATTTAAAAGCATTTAAAAAAAATTCGATTTATATTGACAAAGTACGCAGGGACGATGGGCTCAAAGAACCAGCATATATGATGAAAACCTTTGTTTCCACTGCGTTTTAATTAGATTTGAAGATATTATGTATGTATCATTTAAGATACTATATATTTATATAAATTTTGATATTTTAATAATTTGTATTATATAAAATTTTGATATATTTATGTATTGATATTATTTTAATATTATTTTTTTATCATATTATATTTTAATTATTTTTTATATCGTATAATTATATTGTATTTAGCATTAAAAAATTTACTTTCGAGGCAGCAATGTAATTGGATGTGTGTTGCCAGTTGAATTTGTTGAGTTCACTTATTATCAGTCGGTACCTATTATTGAAGTAGACAATCCAAAGTCTAAAAGCATGCAGCTTGTCCAAATATTAAAACACCAGATTGAAAAGCTACGTGTCCTTAAAATAAAACGAAGCTCTTTACTTATATTTATAAAAAAAGCATGCATAAATATATTCAAAAATAGCTATAAAGACAACCAGGAATTCCGGACGATAATTTTTTTTCATTAGTTTCTTTAATTTTAAATAAAATCAAGAGCCAGATAAAATTTTCTAACCCTAAACCAAAACACATAGTACAATTTTAGCAAAGAAAAAAAAACCATCTTTAACATTTTGGCATTAAAACTAAACTTGATAATATTAGACATGATACGATTATATGAGATAAGAAAAATAATTAAAACATAATATGAAATATGATACGATACTAATACATTAACATTTGAAATTTATATAACACGAATTATTAATTTATCAAAAATTATATAAATATAGAATACATTAAATATGATTGTAATACATAAAAATACACAAAAATAATACAAATAAATGAATTATCAAGTCTACCTAAA
>JBBYHL010015823.1:0-11501 GCA_038381835.1 Adansonia madagascariensis
ACCTAGTGAGGAGAACATGATTATAGTGCCCAATCCCAAAAAAGAATGGTAATTATAACAAGAATCTAAGTTTGTCTTGATTGACGGATGAACTTTGGTTCTATAGAAAATGCTTGAAAGAAAAGCTTTTCTTGTCAAACTAAAGCATCAGTATGATGTATCCCAATGAGGAGAACATAATTGTGGTATGCAATCACAAAAAGAATAAAGATTTTTATGAGGATCTAAGTTTGTCTTGTTTGATGGATGAACTTTAATTCTATGGAAAATGGTAAAAAAAAAAAAAAAGCTTTTCTTGCCAAACCAAAGCATCAGTATCATGTATCCCAATGAGAAAAACATAATTGTGGTGCAAAATCACAAAAAGAATTAAGATAATTGCTGGAATCCACGTTTGTCTCATTTGACATATGAACATTATGATGATTATAGTTTGTCTCATTTGACGGATGAACTTTGACTCTTTGGAAAATAATGGAAAGAAAAGCTTTTCTTGCCATACCAAAGCACCAATATCATGTATCCTAAGAAGGAAAACATGATTGTAGTGGCCAATCACAAAAAAAATGACGATTACTATGAGAATTTGGGTTTGTCTTATTTAACTAATGAACTTTGATTATAAGGAAAATGGTGGGGAGAAAAGCTTTTCTTGCCTAGCTAAAGCACTAGTATCGTGTACCTAATAAGGAGAACATGATTATAATGCCCAATCCTAAAATCACTGGTGATTACAACAAGAATCCAGGTTTGTCTCAATTGACGAACAAACTTTGATTCTATGAAAAATGTTGAAAAGAAGAGCTTTTCTTGCTGAACTAGAGCATTAGTATCATGCATCCCAATGAGGAGAACATAATTGTGGTGTGCAATCACAAAAAGAATGAAGATTTTTACAAGAATCCAAGTTTGTCTTATTTGATGAACGTACTTTAATTCTATGGAAAATGGTGAAAAAAAAGCTTTTCTTGCCAAACCAAAGCATCAGTATCATGTATCCTAATGAGAAGAAGATAATTGTGGTGCACAATCACAAAAAGAATGAAGATTATTATGAAAATCCAAATTTTGGCGGATGCACTTTGATACTATGGAAAATGGGTAAAAGAAAAGCTTTTCATGCTAAATCAAAGCCTCAGATCATGTATCCCAATTAAGACAACATGATTGTAGTGCCCAATCATAAAAAAGGTGATTGTAACAAGAATCCAAGTTTATCTCATTTAACGGATGAACTTTGATTCTATAGAAAATGGTGAAAAAAAAAGCTTTTCTTGTTGAACCAAAGCATCAATATCATGTATCCCAACGAGAGGAACATAATTATGGTGCGTAATCATAAAAAGAATGAAGATTATTATGAGATTTCAAGTTTTGACGGACACACTTTGATGCTATGGAAAATGGTTAAAAGAAAAGCTTTTCATGCCAAACCAAAGCATCAATATCATGTATCTCAATGAGGAGAATATGACCTTAGTGCCCAATCATTAAAAAGGTGATTAAAATAAGAATCCAAGTTTGTCTTGATTGATGAACAAACTTTGATTATGTGGGAAATAATGAAAAGAAAAGCTTTTCTTACCAAACCAAAGCATCAACGTTATGTATCCCAGCAAGGATAACATAATTATGGTGAGCATCATAAAAGAAATGAAGATTATTATGAGAATCCAAGTTTTGACAAATAAACTTTGACACTATGGAAAATGGTTAAAAGAAAAGCTTTTCCTACCAAACGAAAGCATCAGTATCAAGTATTCCAATGGGGAGAACATGATTATGGTGCCCAATCACAAAAAGATTGAAGATTATTATGGGAATCCAAGTTTATTTCATTTGATAGATGAACTTTAATTTTATGGAAAGTGGTGGAAAGAAAAGCTTTTCTTGCCAAATCAAAGCATCAGTATCATGTATCCTAATGCAAAGAACATGATTGCGGTGCCTAATCACAAAAAATAAAGATTATTATAAGAATCTAAGTTTGTCTCTTTTGATGAATGAACTCAGATTCTAAGTAAAATGGTAGAACGAAAAGCTTTTCTTGCCAAACCGAAGCATCAATGTCATGTATCCCGATGACGAGTATCCCAATAAGGAGAACATGATTATAGTGCCTAATAAAAAAATTAGAGATATATGAGAATCCTAGTTTGTCTTATGAGACGAACGAACTTTGATTATAAGGAAATAGAAATAAAAGCTTTTCTTTCCAAACCAAAGCATCAATATCATGTATCTCAAGGAGGAGAACATAATTATAGTGCCCAATAAAAAAATTAGAGATTATTATAAGAATTTTGGTTTGTCTTACCTGAGGGATGAACTTTAATTATATGGAAATTAGCAAAGATAAAAGCTTTTCTTTCCAAACCAAAGCATCAATATCATGTATCATAATAAGGAGAACATGATTGTAGCATCCAGTCACAAAAGAATGAAGATTATTATGAGAATCCAAGTTTGTCTCATTTGATGGATAAATTTTGATTGTAAGAAAAATGGTGGGAAAAAAACTTTTCTTGCCAAACTGAAACATCATTATCATGTATCTCAATGAGGAGAACATAATTGTAGAGCCCAATCACAAAAAGAAGGAGATTATTATGAGAATCATAGTTTGTCTCAATTGATGAATGAACTTTGATTCTAAGAAAAATGGTGGAAATAAAGGCCTTTTCAGCTAAACCAAAGCACCAATATTGTGTATCCCAATGAGCAGAATGTGATTGTAGTGGCAAGTAACAAAAAAATGGAGATTGTTACAAGAATCCAAGTTTGTCTTGTTCAACAGGTGAACTTTGATTGTATGGAAAATGGTGTAAACAGAAGTTTTGCTTGCTAAACCAAAGCATTAATATCATGTATCTCAATAAGGGGAACATGATTGTAGTACTCAATCACAAAAGGAATGGAGATTGTTACGAGAATCCAAGTTTTTCTCATTTGATAGATAAACTTTGAGTATACAATAAATGGTGGAGAAAAAGCTTTTCTTGCCAAACCAAAACATAATAATATCGTGTATCGTAATAAGGTGAACATGATTGTAGCATCGATTCACAAAAAAATGAAGATTATAAAGAGAATCCAGGTTTATCTCATTTGACGAATGAACTTTGACTCTATAGAAAATACGAAAAGAAAAACTTTTCTTGCCAAAGCAATACATTAGTATCATGTATCCCAATGAGGAGAACATGATTTTCGTTTCCAATTACCAATTGAATGAAGATTATTACGAGAATCTAAGTTTGTCTCATTTGACAGACAAACTTTGATTAAAAGGAAAATGGCAGACACAAAAGCTTTTCTTTCAAAATCAAAGCACTAACATCGTGTCACCTAATGAGGAGAACATGATTGTAGTGCCTAATCACAAAAAGAATGAAGATTATTATGAGAATCATCGTTGGTCTCAATTGACGGATGAACTTTGATTCTAAGGAAAATAGTGAAAAAGAAAGCTTTTCTAGTGAAGCTAAAGCATCAATATCGTGTATCCCAATAAAGAGAACATGATTGTAGTGCCTAATAAAAAATGAATGACATTATTATGAGAAACACAGTTTATCTCAACTAATGAATAAACTTTGACTCTATAGGAAATTGTGGAAAGAAAAGCTTTTCTTGCCAAATCAAAACACCAATATCATGTATCCCAATGAGGAAAATATGATTGTAATACCCAATCACAAAAAAATGAAGGTTATTACGAGAATCCAAGTTTGCCTCATTTGATAAATGAACTTTGATTATAAGGAAAGTGGTGGAGAGAAAAGCTTTTCCTGTCAAACCAAAGCACCAATATTGTGTATCCCAATAAGGAAAACATGATGGTAGAGCCCAATCACAAAAAGAAGGGAGATTATTATGAGAATCATCATTTGTCTAAGTTGACGGATGAACTTTGATTCAAAGGAAAATGGCAGAAAGAAAAACTTTTCTTACCAAACCAAAACATCAATATCGTGTATCCCGATGAGAAGAACATGGTTGTAGTGCCCAATAACAAAAAGAAAGAAGATTTTCAAGAGAATTATAGTTTGTCTCAGTCAACGGATGAACTTTATTTGAAGGCAAATGGTAGAAATAAAAGGTTTTCTTACTAAACCAAAGCTCCAATTTCATTTATCCCAACGAGGAGAACATGATTATAGTGTCAAATCACAAGAAAAATAGAGATTATTATGAGAATCCAACTTTGACTCATTTGACCAATGAACTTTGATTCTAAAGGAAATGGTGGAAAGAAAAGTTTTCCTTGCCAAACCAAAGCATTAATATCATGTATCCCAATGAGGAGAATATGATTGTATTGCCCAATCACAAAAAAAAATGAAGATTTATTATAAGAATCCAGGTTTGTCTTACTTGACAGCTGAACTTTGATTATAAGGAAAATGGTGGAGAGAAAATCTTTCCTTGCCAAGCCAAGGCACCAATATCATGTACCCAATGAGGAAAACGTGATTATAGTGCCTATTCATAAAGAATAGAGATTATTACAAGAATCCAAGTTTGTATCATTTGACAGATAAACTTTGATTCTAAGGAAAATGGTGGAAAGAAAAGCTTTTCTTGCTAAACAAAAGCATCAATATCATGTATCTCAATGGGAAGAACATGATTGTAATGCTCAATCAGAAAAAGAGTGAAGATTATTATAAGAATCTATGTTTGTCTTATTTAATAGACAAACTTGGATTAAACAAAAAATTGGCAGAAAGAAAGCTATTCTTGCCAAACTAAAGCGCCAATATCGTGTATCGCAAGGAGGAGAACATGATTGTAGCGTTGAATCACAAAAAAATTAGAGATTATTACATGAATCCAAGTTTGTCTCATTTGATGGATGAACTTTGATTCTATGGAAAAATGGAAATAAATGTTTTTCTTGCCAAATCAAAGCATCAGTATCATGTATCCCAATGATGAAAACATGATTATGGTGCCCAATTACAAAAAAAATGAAGATTATTATGAGAATCCAAGTTTATCTCATTTGACGGATTAACTTTGATTAGAAGGAAAATGATGGAGAGAAAAGCTTTTCCTACAAAATTAAATCATCAGTATCCTGTATCCTAATATGGAGAACATTATTATAGATCCCAATCACAAAAAGAATAGAGATTATTACGACAATCATCGTTTGTCTTAGTTAACAGATGAACTTTAGTTAAAGGGAAAATGGTAGAAAGAAAAGCTTTTCTTGCCAAACCAAAGCAGCAATATCATGTATCCCAATGAGGAGAACATGATTGTAGTGCCCGATCAGAAAAAGATTAAAGATTATTATGAGAATCAATGTTTGTCTTATCTGATAGATGAACTTTGATTACAAGGAAAATAGAGGAGAGAAAAGCTTTCCTTACCAAAGCATCAATATCATGTATCCCAATGAGGAAAACATGATTGTAGTGTCAAATCATAAAAAAATTAAGATTATTATGAGAATCTGAGTTTGTCTTATTTGATAGGTAAACATTGATTCTATGAAAAATATGAAGGGAAAAGCTATTCTTACCAAACCAAAGCATCAGTATAAAGTATCCTAATAAGGAGAACATTATTGTGTACGCAGTCACAAAAGAATGAAGATTATTACAAGAATCTAAGTTTATCTCATTTAACGGATGAACTTCATTTATAAGGTGGAGGGAAAAGGTTTTCTTGCAAAGCCAAAGCACCAATATCATGTATCCTAATGAGAAGAACATAATTGTAGTGCCAAATCACAAAAAAATTGGAGATTATTATGGGAAACCAAGTTTGTTTTATTTGATGGTCGAATTTTGATTCTGTGGAAAATATGGAAAGAAAAGCTTTTCTTGTTGAACCCAAAGAATCCATATTATGTATTTTAATGAGAAGAACATGATTGTGGTGCCTAATCGCAAAACAAATGAAGATTATTATAAGAATCCAAGTTTATCTCATTTGACAGATGAACTTTGATTACAAGGAAAATGGTGGACACAAGCTTTTCTTGCAAAATCAAAGAGCCAATATCATGTCACCCAATGACGAGAGCATGATTGTAGTGCCCAATCCCGAAAAGAATAGAGATTATTATGAGAATCATTGTTGGTCTCAGTTGACGGATGAACTTTGATTTTAAGGAAAATAGTGAAAAGGAAAGCTTTTCCTGCCAAACTAAAGCATTAATATTGTGTATCCCAATAAGAAGAACATGATTGTAGTGCCTAATCACAAATTGAATGGACATTATTACAAGAATCGTAGTTTGTCTCAACTGACGGATGAACTTTTAGTCTATAGGAAATGGTGGAAAGAAAATCTTTTTCTTGCCAGATAAAAAAACTTATTGCCATGTGCCCGATCTTTAAAACTTCAGATGATCTGCAGGGCATTGCGCGCTCGACTTAAAAATAAATGGTGGTTGGTTAAGCCTTTGAACTATCCCTTAATTGGGATTTGGATTAGGCATGATGATTTGAAGAGTGTTAGCTTTAAAAGAGATATTGAACCACGAGGAGGGGTGAATTAGTTCTATAAAAACTGTGTAAATTTGAAGTAAATTAAAAATTAAAGATAAGATAAGGAAGAGAAAAACCAACAATGGATGTATAGAGGTTCAGACTTTTAACTCGGCACCTATGTCCTCTCTTCTTGTACTTTCTTACCAAAGTGATTTCTATAATTCACTAAGGAAATTATTACCTTTAAGGCTAAGGTATAACCTTACACAACTATCTTTTAAGGCTTAGATAGAACCTTTCAATTACTTTGAGAATTATACCCTAAACTCTTAACTATTTTTACTCACTTTCACACAACCCCTTTTGTAAAATGAAAAGAAGTGTTTTGCAAAGAAATTAAACCTTTAGTAGGAAGGTGTTTGTTGGAATTTAAGTACAAGATGAATGAGATGCAAATAGACTTGAAGAGAATGAATTGATAACGTGGAAAATAATGAATTTGATGATTTTAAGCTTTTATTGTTTTTTGATTCAATAAAATCTGTATCTCTGACTCTTCAACTATTTGGAACCTCCATTTATAGCTATAAATTGATTCATAGATGTTGGGCATTTAATGTGGTGGTTGGAGAGCCATTGTAGCCTTCAGAAATGCTTATTTCCGTTCAATCCCGTGTTATAGTATTGATACAATACCAATAGTATCGAAACATAATTAAAAAAGGTGACCGTTACAACTTATTGTATCGATATTAGGGTTTGAGTATCGATACTAAACAAGCTATATCAAAATAGATACCTTTGTATCGATACATATGAGGGTTTCAACCAAACCTAGGCTACTGCCAAACCTTGTATCGATACTTATAGAGTGAGTATTGATACTAAGTACCCTGTATCGATACATACACTCTTGTATCGATATATTTGAGGATTTCATACAAACATTGGCTACTACCAAGCCTTGTATCGATACTCATGGAGTGAGTATCGATACTAAATAGCATGCATTGATACATACATACTTGTATCGATACTAACCTTTAAAACTATTTGTGAAATGATTTTTGTTGACTCAAACACATCTCAAGAATTGTTCTAAGTATAGATATGTAATTTTTGACAAATTACGGACTTAGTATTTTTAAAGATACTTTTCAATTCAAACACAAATACCAAGTTGAGCATTAATTTAACTTAAGTTGTTTGTTATATCAAAACCGAAATCAAGGTTAACAATCTTTCCCTTTTTGATATAACCAAACTTAAGTTAAATTTGCTTATGTTTGAGTTTAATGAAAAAATAACTCCCCTTCAATAAATTGCCCAAGATTATAAATTAAGCTTAAGAAATCTAGTTTATGTTTAACATGTAATTTAGGTTCCAACATATGCATAATCAATTCATGGAAAGCAATATATTCCAAATTTAAGGTCTTTCTCCCCTTTTTTGTTATATCAAAATAGAATTCAAGGATAAATGGGCATAAGCAAGCATAAATAGGATTAACAAAGCAAGCAAAAGATGTTCAAAATAATGTAAAACATAGAGTAGCATAGAAACCTAATATCATAAAGGTCGGTAAGTAAAGAGAAATCCTAATGATCTTAAAATGATATCCTAAAGACATAAAGTTTGACAATTTTAAGAAATGTGTCTAAGTTGACTACACATCATCGGTCGGAGGATCCTCAGCGGGTGGAAGATTAGGTGGAGGCGCATGAGGAAAGGCAGCAGAGAAAGCATGGAATTGCTCCATTAGAGCTTCGTGACTTTGCTCAAGAGTAGAGAAACGAGCATCGATGGTGTCAAATTGTCCCTCCCATACATTAAAATGGCCCATAATAGATGTGACCATCATAGGAATATCCATAGGCGTGAGAGCCGGAGGTGGAGGAGGCTCATCATGCTCCATTTTATCATGATCATTGGGAGTGGGAGCATCCAATTGCTCAAGTGGTGGCTGTCGATAAGCTTTTAGAATAAAGTTGCCATATTGAATTTCATATCTGGCAAGTCCCATAAATTTGCAACCAATATAGTGATATGCAGTTACCATAATATCAGGGCCACATGAAAGGTCGAGACCTTGAGTGTCGAAGTTATAACTCAAGGCCATGCCATGGAGAAGATTATGACAACCACATACGCATAGGATAAGGTCTGCAAATATGAAATAGGCTAAATTTGGATGAGCGCCAGATTAAATCATATTCAGCCACCAATAATCTGCGTCACTAGTCAAAGTATGTTTAGTTCCGTATAGATAGAGCATATGTGAAATGATAAGGGAGTAAGCAATTTACCGAAAGAAAGAGCATAGCTTTGTTTGGGGGGTGCGTAATGTAGCAGGAGCGAGCCTTCATGGATGACGCCTTTATTAAAAAAACCAAAGGCAAAAGTAAGAAAAGCCGTGTTGACTAGTAGATCGTGTCCTAAAAGATAAGACCGAATAGCAATGACATTATCATGGTCATCAATAATGAGAGAGGCATTGCTAAAGAAGGCAAGGACAAGATTTTCACATACCGAAACATTTAAAGAAAGGATTTTGGTCCATCCAAAAATTTCAAAGGTCTAAAGGTAGGGATAGTTAATGGACCAGTGAAAAGGAAAGCCAATGACATGACATTGTTAGATGGGCATCCAGGCATAAATAGTGGTGAAATGCTCTCGAGCCCAAAGCACAAGTCAAAGAAGGACTAATTTTAGGTCGGAGGTGGTTGACGAGTGGAAGAGGTGGTGGCACGGGTGATGGGACCTTGACGGCATGCTGTTTGTTTGGTTTTAGGAGCCATGGGTGTGTTTGAGGACTTTTATCGAACAAGTGGTGAGGGAACAGGTTTAGTGGGTAAAAGACTATTTAAGAAGTTTTGTCGAATAGATGATGGTTGCTAAAATTGGTTTGCAATTGGTGTGATGTAAGGAGTAGATCCATAATCAATCACACAGACAATGGTAGGGAACAGTTTAGGAATAAAAATGAGGTGATTTTTTTGAAAGAAATTTAAACAAAAGGGATGGATTTAGGGAGGGAATTAGTGAGGGTTAGGGTGATGGGAAATGTCAAAATCTTGATGGTTTGGATGGTAATAAGTGATTTTGAAATGGTTTTGGGTAAGTTGGATAAGAGAATTTGGTTAATGGACCAATTAATTTTGAAAAAAAAAATAAGGATGATGAGTTTTGAAAATTGGAGGATAGAGTGAGAGAAGGATGGTATTATGAACAGTATTTTTGAATGAGAGAAAATCGCGCAGAGGGGTTCTTAATGAACAGTGAGTATCGATACAGAAGAAGCAATATCAATACAAAGAACATTTCTGGGTTCTGTATTGCTACAAGGAACAGGGTTTCAAACTTAGATCAAATTGCTGTTGCATCGATACACACTGAGAAGTATCGATACAGTGTATCGATACAGAAAGGCAGGTATTGATATAAAAAACAAATCTGGATTTATATCGATACAATGGAAACAAGTCTTGATACATGGAAGAAGAATGTACAGGAATCGATACAGATGGCCTAATATGGGTCATTTTCAATCAGATGACATCAAATTAGATGTATTTTTTATCCAATTATCCGTTTAAAACATTTAAAAATATAACTTGGACAAAAATCAAGATCATTTAAAGCTTAATCAAGATGTAACAAAATTATCCAATAAAGTCATGACAATTGATCATTATCAAACAACCAAGTGTGTAAAACTAGTTTTATCAAACTAAGCATTATGCAAACAATAGTAAGGCACAACATCAGGATTAGATCAAATTATGAATTTTGGGGTGTACTCATTAATCCAATTTCTCTGCTAATTGTGAAAAATCTATTCTTGTCAAGTGGTTCAGTGAAAATATCAGCTAATTGATGCAAGGTATCAACAAACTCAAGCACTATATCACCTTTTTGCGCACGATCTCTAATGAAATGATGTCTAATTTCTACGTGCTTGGTTTTAGAGTGTTGGATTGGATTTTTGGTGAGACAAATGGCACTAGTATTGTTACATTTAATTAGAATATGATCCATGGTAATGCCGAAATCCTCTATTTATTGTTTTATCTAAAAAATTTGAGCACAATAACTACCCGCGGATATGTATTCTGCTTCGATTGTGGATAAAGCAACATTATTTTGTTTCTTGGAAAACCATGATATAGGCATATTTCCAAGAAATTGACATGTTCCAGAAGTGCTTTTCCTATCAATTTTACATCCACCAAAATCTACATCAGAGTAAGCATGTAAGACAAGGGATGATTCTTTAGGATACTATAGGCCTAGATTTAGAGTATCTCTAAGATATCTAAAGATTCTTTTTATGGCAATTAGATGAGACTCTCATGGTGATGATTGATATCTAGCACATAGGCATACACTAAACATTATGTCAGGTCTACTTGCGGTAATATATAGCAATAAACCTATCGTAGACCTATAAAGTTTAGAGTTAACGATTTTACCTTCGTCATCCTCTTCAAGGCCTGTTAAGGTATTTATATGTGTGGAACAAGGCTTTGCTTCATCCATTTTAAACCTCTTAAGTAATTTTTTGGTGTATTTTTCTTGATTGATGAAGATGCCATCTTTACTTTGTTTAATTTGTAGCCCCAAGAAGAATGTTAATTCTTCCATCGTGCTTATCTCGAACTTACCTTGCATTAACTAAGAAAATTCTTGACAAAAAGATTCATTATTAGCACAAAAAATAATATCATCAACATAAACTTGAATCATTAAAATGTCCTTGTTTTTTACTTTTATAAATAAAGTTTTGTCAACATTACCTCTATTGAAACCTTTTTCAATTAAAAATTTTAAGAGTGTTTCATACCATGCCCTAGGTGCTTGCTTTAGTCTATATAAAGCTTTAGAAAGTTTAAAAACATGATTAGGAAAATAAAAATTTTCAAAACTAGGAGGTTGTTCAACATAAACTTCCTCATTAATGAAGCCATTTAAAAGAGCACTTTTGACATCCATTTGATATAACTTGAAATTATTGAAACATGCAAAAGCTAGTAGTATTCTAATGGCCTCTA
>JBBYHL010015856.1:0-11499 GCA_038381835.1 Adansonia madagascariensis
GAACTCTATTTTAAAATATTTAGTTCATTTAACTTTAAATAAATTAATAAAAATGACATATTTAAAAAGGAAAGTTTGTTAATTTTAAAGTCATTAAATATCACGTGAACTCTATTTATAAATATTTATTAATTTAAATATATTAATAAAATTAGATATTTAACAGAAAAATTTTATTAATTTTAAAGTAGATTGATATCATGTGGATTTTATTTTTAAATATTTATTACTTAAATTTAAATAATTAAAAAATTACATATTTAAATAGGATAAATTTATTAATTTTAAAAAATTAAAAGGGATATTTACGATATTCACTTTTAATACTTTTAAAGTTTGTATTTTTATACATAGATGATACGAAGAACAAGGAACTATATCACAATAAATGTTGTTATGAGGAATGAAACTCTTTTAATTTTACGAGCTTTTTTGTTTTTTGGTGGGGGGGGGGGGGTTTAGAGACCGTCCATAAAGATTGGTGATATTGCTCAAGTGCAATTCGACTAACTTATTCAAAACTTAAGTCATTAACTTAATTTAAAGAGGTTTGGGCTTGATCACTTCTTTTCCAAGCTTTTATTAAGAAATTCTATGTATTCCCACACAAAACTTTGTCCAACAAGGAGAATAAAGGTCATTTGTGGGCCAAGAGAAGCAACATAAATTTCTGATCTAAATGACCACAATCATTTCTTTTACTTTTCTTTTTATTTCTCTTAGATTGATAAAGATATGCATGCGTTGGAATTAATGATTCTTCTTAGTTAAAAGATTTTCATCTAAACACTAAACCTTCTAGTTGTATACATACAAAGTAGATACGTAAAAAACAAACAAAAGAAATTCAAAGGTATATATGTAGGAAAAGGAAAGAAAAGAAAGTTATCTCTTTCCCTCCTTATGTAAAGTTGGAGAATTAAGAGAAAGAATAGAATATGCAATAACAAAGAATTTATTTTCTCGCTAAATTCCCTTTCTTTCTCATCTGGCAATCCAAAAATGTATGAAATGAATCAAGCTTTTGATCAAACTAAATAAATCATATGGTGGGATTCTGGATGAGTTATTTTGCTTATATAATTCTTCTGCTTTTTGAGACTAAATCTCGTCTCAAAATGTTGCATGTATGGGAATCATATATCAAAGGAACATAGTTAATTTCTTTTTCTTTCTACTTTAAGAAAAGTTACTCTTATTGTTGATCAAACACCAATATACACTTGTTTCCTCATATGGGAAACGAAGATGAACAAAAACTAAAATACTCGTTAATAAAAATCTTGGAAATCATTTGCCTGCCTGATTGTCCAATAAATATTCTAGAATTAATATATCGATATATATATCTAAATAATATACTATAGCCAAGGTTTTCTAGTACCTAATTTCTAGACCATTTGGGTAGATCAAGGAATATTTGGCACTGACAAAATACTACTTATTTCTCCTTCTACACACTCATTTGGTACACATGAAATGTCAAATACATGTTAAAGGCCAAGGCATTAATATTGTATCTTCCTTCAAAGTTTTAAATATTTGTGAATGGGAAAGAAATTAATGCTTTATCTTTAAATTACTAAAGAATGTTCAACAAAGGGCATTTGTGGACCAAAGTAAACATAAAATTTGTGATCTTAAAGCCACTTCTAACATTATTCCTCAGTGAAGATGCCTTCCTCATAGGGGATGGCAATAGAATCAATACTTTTCAAGCTTTTAATGCATTTCAAAGGAAAGAAGGGAGGGGAAAAAAAAAAGAAAATGAAAGAACAACGGCGAGGAAAAAACGAGAAACTTGTTATTTTTCCTCATTCAGCAATGGAGAATAAGAAAAGAAGAGAATATACAGAACCAGAGATTATATTTTTGAGCATAAACGTGTTCATACAGTAATAGGGATGACATATGTATATGGAAGATCTAATAATTTATATGATAATTAAAAATTAATGGATATTCCAGGTCTTTGTTAGAGAGAAAAAAGGGGCATTGTTAAAGATCATATTCTACTTTATCCCTTTGATAAATAAAGATGCAGTAATAGGGAATTACGTACACTATAGCAGATTTATTGAACATTCTCTTTGTATTCCTTATCAAAGAAAAGAAAACAAAAGGAGGAATGTATATAGGGAAGAAGAGAAAGTTTTTACTTTCCCAGCTGGCTCTCAGCTAATTGAGATTGGAGTATTATCCAAACAACAGAATATGAAGCACCCAAATTATCACATGAATGAACTTTGCATTTACACACATACGTACACATATAAATATATACACATATATATATATATATACATATATATATATATATATATATATATATATATGCATGCACCGCAGACTGCAAGTGCTCGGATCAATTATAAATTATCAGTCACTTTTTTCCCTTGGTGCAATAATGTGGAAATGAGGTTTCTTAATTTCTCCCTTATAATTTCCAAACCAAATTTAGCCTGAAAGTTTTTCTTGTTGTCAAAGAACAAAAACACTTTCTTTAAATGAAAGAAAGATTCATAAAACTAACTTAAGGTGTTGAGATATTATTATATTATATACCATGCATAAATATGTTATATAAATTGAAGAAAATTGAAGATCTAAGCTTGTATCTCATGTCACCATAAGAAGAGATACTCGTAAAAGATAGAACTGAAGATGAGACACTACCTAGTTACAGAAAAAACCAAGGTCTAATTTTATACGTTACCTTTTGACATTTGGCCAACATAGATTTCCAAATGATAACTTAAGAAGAACATAAATCACAGTACATTTAGTCTCCCTGCATGTTTTTTGTATAGTTTTTATTTCCTCGTCATATTTTTAAAACAGTAGCTCCAACTTTTTCAATGAATAGGATGTTTGATTTCCAGACAAATTTATACTTTATTCTATCACAAGAATCTATTCATCAAAGGGCATTTGTGGTCCAAATTTTAAAAAAATGGTGATCCTTAAAAGTTCACCCCTCATTTTCTCCATTTCTCTGAAATATTAGTGTTTTGAAGATACCCTAATCGGAAGATGCCAAGCAGAGTTAATGCTTTATCTACGAAAGGAAAAAAAGGGAGAAGAAAAATGAAGGAATATAAGATGAAGGAAAAGAAGAGAAAGTATTTCCTTTCTCTTGTTCAGAAAATGGAAGTAAGAGAAAAGAAGAGAATATACATTAAAGAAGTTATGTTAACATTGCTTTCTACATGTCTTAAGTGTTGGGTTGGGTATTATTAAAAATTTTCAGTGTTAATTTGTACCTAAGCTACCCCACCTTTTAATATCCTATTTCTTATTTTTCAGCCAGATGGTATAATTAGTATACAACATAGAATAGATTGATGAGAATCTTGAGGCTTTTTTTTTTCATAAATAAAATTGGTTTTTAACAGTAGATGTTAGTGATTTAAATTCTGATTGCGGATATAATGAATGTTATAATAATTAATTACGATAAATATCGATTATAAAAAAAAGACCAAACTATAAAATAATGATTATAATATTGCATTGTAATCACTATTTAAATCCATGTATCGGCAATTACAAATTCAAAGTTCAAATTCCATCAATATATCCTCCATTTTGGATTCTAGTTAAGAAAGCATCTGCCATATATGATCCTGGGGATCACAGTCTAGGTCTCTTTGCTTAAGGCAAGTAAGCCATTTTATCAGGATTTTCATCTATGTAATGCTATCATCAGATTTTATCCAAAAGTGCTCTTAGAATTTCTTGATATTTTTTCTCTTGAATTGAACACAAAAATATGTGATTTAACAAGATGTAATGCATTATTAAATCAATGAGTAATGACATTAATTAAAGAAAAATGTCCACTTGAATGTAAAGGGTTATTAAGAGTTTCATTTGTGAGATTATTGTTATTATAATCAAAGTGCAGTAGTACTGGAATCACTAGTACAGTCTAAATAGGCACAGCAGTTGCTTTTCTAAATCATTTTGACAGGTTGATCTCATCTTTGCTTTGCTTTAGCTTTAGCTTTAGCTTTCGATACAATGGCCTAAGCAAAGTTAGACAAAAGCTGGCACATGTTTTCTCCAGAAGAATCCTTTGGTCTGAAAATTGAATTGGGAGAGTTGCAAACTTTTCTTTTTCGGTGCAACCAAAAACTTATCCAAATTAATAATTGAAGTACAAAACAAGAAGGGGCAGCATTGATCAATTGATGCATCAGACTGAAAAGAATCTGCTCTTCTTGACAGGGCTTTTTCCGTTGCTGATCTTTAAAGACCTTCAGTACACTGATAAAGAAGATGCTGTGATTATAGTAGTTAGCTTTAATGTCGTGAGATACGTATATACTTCCTTTAGCCTTTTCAAAGCAGTCGGTCCACTGAGTAATTTCCAAAGAATATCCTTCACAAGTATTTGGAAAAACGAAAATAGAAAAAAAAAATCAAACGCAAATTCTTATAATCGTAAGGTTTTAGGATCTTATATATATGTTAAGTTTTTTGGAATCCATGTGTTTCTTAATTATCACCGTGTAATTGTGTACATATAGGTGGCGAAGTCCGCCACTGAGTTGCCAATTTGATTCTTAATTAGTCAAAATTTGCTGCCAAAGAAGGAGTCGACTACATTAAGTAAGAAATGAAAGGGTAAAAAAACTAAATTAAACATGTAAAACTTGATAAGGAAAATCAATCAAGGTTAAGATTATATGATGTTAATGATAAAGCAATTCTATGTTCATTACAGAAAGGGGAAAATATATAAAAGCAAAAGAAAAAGTATATCGACATAACGTTGTAGCTTTTGATCTTTCTTTTTGAAAAAATGACAGTTGCATGGCAAACATGGATTCATACCTATTCTCATAACTGTGTTATTGAATAATACTAAGCCATTTGTACAGTTAAAAGTATCAAAACTCTTGAGAGATTTGCATTTTCTCATCTTTTTCTCTTTCACTTTTCCATCAATCATAACCATGCAAAAGCAACACCCCCACCCCCCCAAAAAAAAAGATAGAGCCAATCATCCTCATTTTTTTGCATTTACTAAATCAGCCTGTTACTTGACCTCAAAGGTAATCTTCTAAATTAATGGACATTAGGGATACTTAATTAAAACCTGAAGCCCAACCTGGCAATCTTTGCTTAAACTCCCTTTTCAGATTCTGTAGCCTTAACACAATGCTTTGATTTTAACCTTTTGATATAATGTGCCCTTTAACCAAAACCTAGGATACCTTCTTTAAAACCCAAGAAAAAAAAATTATGAACCATGTTATGGAAGCATATCACCTGCAAATTTTATAATTATGTATAGTTGAATTAAAAGAAAATTGCAATATTATTGAATTTTACGTGGTTCATATGATAATTAAGTGAACCCAAATAATTAATTAATTGTTTAATTATTATTAAAGTGATATTATTTAGATAAATCTTAATAAAAATTAACTAATCTAGTTATAAATGTTAAATTTTGTTTTGGTATCTAATTAGAATACAAAGTCTTTAATAGTAAGATATAACTCTAATTAATCTAGTATAGGTCTAGCTAGTCTAGTTTATATAAATTATCTATGAACCAGCATAAGGTTATTATCAGAATTTAAAGGAATAGACAAGAAGGCTTCCATAAAATATTATCTTCATGTTTTAAAAGTAAAATTATTTTTCTTGATTAACAAAGGTTAGAAGTACATCCTTTAAATTCATTTTTACAAATGTTGCAGTTAAAAACAAAGTTTGTAATGTCACAAATATGTCAATTTCTTTTATCCAAGCATAATTGTAGGATGGTGATATAGAAAATTGTAGGTGACATGCTTTTCGTATTAAGTTAACAATTTTGATATTATGTTTAATATATTTTTTGTCATCATCATATATATTATAATGAAACTCCAGACAGAGTTTTGTGTTACATTGAGTCCAAAGCCAACTAAATAGCAAATTAACAAAAAAAACCTAAAATTAAGAATAAAGTTAGTATATTAATAGGAATTTATAAGAAATTTAAATTAAAAAAAAAAAAAACTAAAAAACCACTACCTACTTTTTCTCCATTTAAATCCCATAAACTTTTTTCACATATTATTTTATATTTTATATTTTTTCTCTCACTTATTATTATTCAGGTAATTTCTTATCCTAAAAAAATTAATCACTCTTTTATTCTTAATATCTCTTAAAAAATTACCCATATTTTTTAAATATAATTGTTTATATAAAAATATTAATTTTAAGTTTTATTCACCCGCATTATGAGTGTGACAAATTCTAGTTATTATTAAATAATAGATTAAGTTAGTATCATGAGTTAATTAAATACCAATTCAGTCGGTAAAATATTAAAAAAGCTAAATTAAAATAATAACGATAAGGATATTTACATACTTTTATATTTTAAAAAACTACCAAAAAATTTTAAAAATATAATTTCTTAAAAATATCCCATTTCTTAAAACTACTCAAATTTAAACAACAACCCACTGAATTCACCAACAACCCACTTTTAACAAAAAATTACCATATTTGTTTATTAATCTCTTTTATTTTTATTTTTACAAAAATATTATCTTTTTCACTTATACAGTGGTTGTTCCCAATTCTAGTAAGTACAATATGAAAGAGGTTTAGAACGCAATTATAAACGGGAAATACACGCATCTACTATTGAGACCAAGCTAAATGCATTATATTCTTTGATATACTGCCTTTGTAGGCGGCTTTTGTTTAAAAACTATTATGAAGTTGTTACGAAAATAAAAGTTTTAAAAGTTAAGTTAAAATCATTCGATAATTTTATTTTTATAATTTTTTTTATAGATATTAAGTTCATATTTAAAAAATGAACACATTGTTAGAATAAAAATAAAAATTACGTAAGAAGCTAGCATGTTTTTAAATATAGAGAAGGAAAAGCTCATAATTTTTGCTTTTTTTTTTTTTTGGTTTTGTTCGTTAAAAATGAGCTAACTTTTTTAAGAGCTTCTCAAAAAAACCTGTTTGACTTAATTCCACTTTTAAGAAGCTTTTAAACCAAAAAAGTAAATCGAACCAAAGAGACACGTATATCTAGAAAATAAACTACTTGTTGCTTATAATTTTTTGTTCTTGTTTGTATGTCCTTAGCTGGTTTTATTTGTGCTAGTAGTAGACTTGATAATTTTTGAACTCGAAAAAATTATATGTATAGAAAAAATTATTAAAATATAATAAAAAACTTGATATTGTATGATAACACGAACAAGTTATAAATATAAAAACGTATTAAAATTTATATGATACGAATTTTAAGATATCAAAATTTATATAAATTTCTTAATTAAAAGTATCTTTGTTTTAATGTGGAGAAAGAATATTTGAACAGAATTTTTTGAACAATGGATACATGCACCATCACCTAATTCATTGAGTTAAATGTACAATTAAATCAGGTATTATATTCTTGTATCATTATGTGCCATAATTATGTTTTAAGTATTCAATAAATTTTAAAATGTTAATAATTCGTATTATATTAATTTTAGTTTATTCATGTATTCGTATCAAGATCGCATCATTTTTTATATCGTATTATATTTTAATTTTTTATATCATATCCAAAATTATCAAATATGTATCAAATTGATGTTCAAATTAATAAGACAGCTTCTTGAATGTATTAAAAAATTAAAAAGAAAAAAAGATAAGAATTACATGTTATACCATATAGTTGAGAACTTAGTAAAAATAATTATAGGAGATAAAGTTACAGCGGGTTCAACTGTTTTGGCTTCAAAGTTAAAGAAAGTTTATTTTGTTAGAGAAGGAAGTAGGCAACCTCGGATTCTTGAAAAAAGTTGGGGCAAAGCTGATATTAAGTAAAATTGACTTTAACAATCAAAGTAAAAGCCTGTGCTTTGCTCCAATAAATTAACATAAATTCATCATTGGAATTGAAAAATTAAGCCATCAATCCACATGCAGTTAAATGAACAATTAATTAATTTTCTTGAAAAAAAACAAAAACACCATTAATATCAATTTTATTATATAATATCATATCATCATTCCAAGGTTCCCTAATTCTTTTTTCCTCTCTCATTATTCACACGTACGATTCTATCTTAGTACCTTTAAATTTTCTATTTTTAAAATAAGGAATATAAGTATATAACCCCAAAAAGAAATTAGCTGTTCGATCTCGAATTGGGTGTAAAACATTGATTTTACTTTATAATAAATGGTTTTTCAAACTCCAAAAATGGATCTTACAGCTTGCTTAGTTAAGTGCCTGCAGGATATATGTACCATGATCAACTCATCTTGGGATTATGCAAGTTACTATTCATTTTATTTTAGGAAATAAATGTTTCAATTGTCCGAAAATTAATATGTAAGAAAACAAAAGAATGTAAGAACAATCTAATTAATTCTCGCTTTTATGTTTGCAATTTGTTTTAGAGGTTTTTTTTTTTTTTTTGCAATTTATTGAGTTTTTAAAATTTATAAACGTAATTTATTATATTTATATAGATTTATTTATTTTCAAAATAATCCTAATAGGATATGTGTTCTATAATTTTGTTGACAGAGTTTTAATAACAAATAATTAAAAATTAAAAATAAACTAATATAAGATGTAAAAGTACAATTGATTATAAATGAGTAAATAACTGTTTTAATACAAAACAGTTACTAATATAAATTTTTATTTTATTTTATTTTTTAATAACAAATAATTAAAAATTAAAAGTAAACTAATATAAGAAGTAAAAGTATAATTGATTACAAATGAGTAAATAACTCATTTATATAAAATTATAATCATTTTATTCTCTATAGAATAGTAAAACTTATATTTGAATCCGCTTTCAGGAATCTTAATTGTTTTATATCTAAATGCAATTTGTTTTATGGGGGGGTCTTTTTCTTCTAAAATTAACAGCCAAATGGAGCTAAACTAATCTATAGCAAGTAGTAAATGTTAGCAGTTATTTGCTTCAAAGTTTTGAAAATGAAGTAAAATACAAGTTTAGTCTCTAAAATTTTCGTGAATTTTTTATTTTAATAATTAAATTATGAAACAATCGCATGATTTAATCAGTAACATTTCAAGAAATTAATTAATTTTTTTTAAATCATTAGCCCGTTAGAAACTAATAGTTGGATTACGTGGCATCTGATGTTATTAGACATCTGTATTTGATATATTTTGCTAAATATTATTAATTCGTCTAAAATGCTACGAGATAAAATTATTGGCGTAGCAGGCATTGCAACTTAAAAAAATTGGAAAAAAGGGATAAATTACAGGTTTAATTAATTTTTTTAGAATTTCTATTTTGATGACTTTAGAAATTTATAATTTGTCATCGATGTTTGTAAAACTTATTATATTTTGATTTTCTTGTTAATGTTATTAAATTACTTTATTTATTTGTTATTTAAATATTTTGAATAATATCTAAATTAAGCTCACAAACTTCATAATATATATCTATATATATTCTAATCTTCTTATCACTTGAAATTAAAGGTATGAAATCGGAGAGTGTACAATTAATTCGATTTTAAAATTTTAAAAATTAAATAAATTAGTTGAACATGAAAAATTGATCGAACTTTATATAAGCAACTAAAATAATTAAATTGAAATTACTCGATTCGATCGATTATGGGCGGGGTAGGATGACTAAGCTGAGTATGAATATTATAATTACGGGTTGGATAGAATAATTGGATTGGATATGATTAGTGTAAATAAAAAATACCTGCATTTATTAAAAACATTTCCCATGCCATTACTCATGACCCCATGTATATATATGTATATGTATATGTATATGTATATGTTTCTTGTGAGAGAAAGCTTCATGATCATGAAGCAGCGTATGGCTATGGATACGGTCATATGACTCATAACCAACAACAATGGACCATAGCAGCGGGATAAAAGAAATATAAAGAGACCTCATCATTGAAATCAGAGGGACATGCATGAATGTAACCATCGCCTTGATCTCTCTCTCTCTCTCCATATATATATATACATATATATATTCCTCCTATAATTATTTATTGCCAAAAGTTCCAACATGGGGGGACATTGAAAGCTAAAGCATCGGCCACTAATTTTCTCTTTTTCAAAGTCATCTCATCATACATCAAGGCAGTGATATTTTGCACTTCTAACTACATATTTATATATTATTATATATCATACACATACACACACACATCATCTCTAGGCCTCTGGTGAAATATCTCTTTGTCCATAAAGGTTAATTTTGGCTGTGACTTTGACACTGACTGCTGTTACAATTTGCACCTACAACAATAAAATATGAATTAAATCTAAAATGTTTATATGTAAGGTAAGATTTGATAATTTTGAATATAAAATTAATATGATAATTTAATAAATATGAAAATAATATAATAAATATGACATAACAAGTTTAATTACGAGTAATACAATTTATAAGATAAGTTTAATTAATATATCACATTTGTATTTAAAATTTTAACATACTTAATAATTTATATTATGCTTGCTTAATTGACACAAGAAAAAAATCAAATATAACGCATGTATATACATATGCGAATAACCAAATTTCATAGCTAGTTACACTTAATCATTTGGCTTATTAATAGTAGGCAAATGTATTTTAATACTCAAAGAGTCATTTCAAATTTTTTTTGACGCTTCATGATATTAAGGAACGGGAAAAAAATGTTTAAAATCGAACATAAATTTACATACCTTCCTAATACTCTTGTAACCATTAGAACAAAAAATTGTAGGCTGAGTTCTATTATTTTTAATAATAATAATAATAATAACAATAAAAAAAAGTCTCCCTAGCTTATCAATTGCTTAAAACAGCTTAGGTGGGAAAGGGAGAATTGTTATTACATGTAAGATTTGCTAAGTTCAACCATATATATGTAAACACTATCACAATTATGCTTGAATAAAAATAATAGATGGTAAGGGAAAAGAAAAAGTCATATCAATCATCAGATAAAGTATGAAGAAGAAAAAGGTGAACAACTTAAAGTAGCATTCACAAATTAATCATAAATCACCCAAAAAATATTTTAAGCATTGAATTAGGCTCCCATTACCATTTATTAATTAGACACATCATTTTGGACAACATGACACATCTATATATATATCTATATATCTATATATAATATATATAAAATACAGTTTTTGATATAAATGCTGATATTTATGTCAAATTACAAAATAAAACTCTAATGTTTGACATTCAATGGAAAATTAAATGCAGAGGCAATTTATGCTTTATATAGTCTTGTTCAGGTTGTCCCACCAATATCATGACAATTTCAGTCTAAATTTAAAGCAAATCAGCACAAAACTAAGAAAATTCTAAATGTCAGTCTAAATTAATTATAATTTCTGGATTCACAACCTTCCTATTATATATATATCTATATATATATATATATATATATATATATGAAGATAGATAAAAGAAGGGGAACACTATCAACAAA
>JBBYHL010015877.1:0-11497 GCA_038381835.1 Adansonia madagascariensis
GACATGGTGTCATAGGACTGGGGACCACTTAAACTACTGACACATAAGATTATTTTCCATAGAAACTTGAGTGAAATACCAAATAGAACTTTCATGGTGGGGTTAAGTTTAGCAAACTTATTCTCATAACAAACACCCATATCATATCCCTACATATCCCTAGATGTTAACTTATGAAATTAGTTGCATGAATCAAATTCATGGAAGCTTATCATAAACCAGTCTTTGTGCATTGTTAATGCCCTTTGTTGTCAATACTATGATGAAGAATATTTTAGAAACACGACTTTAATGCATAAGGATCCTACAATTACAACTCACTGGAATTCTTTTGCAAGGACAATGTATTTTATGGGCTTTATTTTCATAAGATATTTATAAAAATTATTCAAATGCAATCTTATGGATAAAGAAGTACCTCATTAACATTAATAATAGATATAATGTTTATTACATGAAATCTGTAAATGTTAGTGTATTACAAGCTAACATGATTGGCTTGTAAGGCTTACACCAATAATCTCCCACTAGCATTAAAGCTAATCACCTATATGTTTAAGTCCTATACTCTTCATATGGTGATCATGTTCCTACTGGGGTAGAACCTTAGTGAAAAGATCAACTATATTGTCTTCTGTAGGTACTCATTCCACACTAACATCATGTCTCTTTATTATATCTTTAATGAAGTGATACTACGGCAATACATTCTTGGATTTATGATGAGACCTTAGTTCTTTAGCTTGCTCCATGGCTTCATTGTTATCACAGTAAAAACGTAATGGATTAACAATGCTTGGAACCACACAAAGTTTAGTGATAACCTTTTTTTATCTAAACTGCCTCTTTCCTCACCTTACACACAGAGATGTGTTCAACTTGAGTCATTAAGTCTGTAGTTGTAGCCTGTTGTGAAACTTTTCAACTAACTATAGCACTATTAAGGGTAAATACAAAACCACTTTGTGACTTATAGTTATCCCAATCTAATTGGAAGCTAGCATTAATGTATCCCTTACTCAGAGATTAGCCCTTCCATAAACAAGAAAGATATCCTTAGTCCTCCATAAGTTCTTCAAGATATTCTTCACATCTATCTAATAAGATTTAATAGGACTGCTATGGTCTGCTCGTGATACTTAGAGAATACGAAACATCAAGTCTGGTACATAACATGGCATACATGATCATCTAGCTATTGAGTCATATGTAAATCTTATCCATCCATGCACTGTCATGCGATGTTTTAGGACACATCACTTTCTATAGATACCTTATTTTGTTTGAGCCAATTTTTGGCATCTTGAGACATAACCCAAAAATGAGAGAATAAAAAATAAAAAATAAAAATGAGGATGGCTATTGAGTGCTTTGTTGCCAGGCACTATTAGGCGACACAATGCTAGGTGAAATTTTTTTTTGGGAAGATTTAAAATGCCCATGGGTCATATTAAAGAAAAATGTAAAAGTAAGGCATCGAAGGTCATTATTCAGGCTGTCACTAAAGTCATTAAGATAAGTACAGGTCAGTTTTCCACTGTTTATGACTAAAGTGAGGTATTCAATGAGCCTAAGATATGTGCAAGTCACATTGGAGTATAAGTATTGATACGAAGCTTTCACATCACCAAAAATTCAAATTTTCACATGTAGTATTAATAGAAGAGGGTTTGGTATTGATACCTAAGGTGTAGTCTTGATATTTAGTGTGCTTGTATTGATACAAGCCTTGGTAGCAACTAAAATTGTGATTTTGGCAAATTATATGATATACAATTAGGATTATCAATACAAATTCATGAAGTATCGACACATGCCTCTAAATCTCGAGAATAGAAACAATTTTTTTGCTCTTGGTATCGATGCATACTTTATTATATCGATACTCATGGGTAAAAGTTGCCTTATTTATTGATACGCTAAGATATTTTTGCCCAATTCAAGCCATCTTTCAATGTTTGATAATCCTGTTCAAACACATTTCTAGCACTAAAAATCATTATAATTCAAACCAGGCCTCAACTATGGGCTTGTGATTGGACTTAAGCAAATTTTTAAGGCCCAAATAGCTAATGATAAGGGACTTTTTTTTGGAATATATGGTTGGTCAAAGGGCATGCTAGGCTTTTCTCTAGTTGTAGACTGTTATAGCCTTTCTGCATTATTACTTTACATGGTAAAACCAATGGACATGAGAGCAGCTGAGCATAGTTCTTAGAGTTGTCCCCTAGTGTATGAACGAAAGATCAAAAATGCCCTTGCTTTGTTTCCACAAAGCATTGGCTAAACCTTGAATTTAAAATAGGGCTAAAGCTAGCTGAGCCATCTATTAATTATTTTCTAGTAATCTCCAAAAAACCCTCTAATAACCTTAAAAAAAAGACTAAAAAAACACTATTTTATTACCTTTTACCCTTAACCTTATTTCAGTCCAGTTGCTACTTAAAATCACCACCAAAAACACTTCCAAGACCCTCTATTCCTTTCATCCTTTCTCTTAAAACTCCCTTTCATGAACACTCTACTGGAAAACTCTTTTTCTTCATCATTTCCTTGCACATCAACATAAAAAAAAAGAAGGTGAGCCTAAAGTTGTAGCTCAATGAAAAAGGCCAAAGCTTAAGGGTTTTGGTATATTTTCTTATCTAGCTATATTTTTCTCTCATTTCTAGCACTTGCATCATTTCAGTGAACTATTTTTGTTGCCATGACCACCCTAGGACTCTCATGCATTATTGTTGTCTTGGTTGTGGTAATATTAGGATTTTGATGTTCTTTTGATGCCTTGATGTTGCTTGGTAGGCTAAACATCTTCTTTTTCATTCTGTCACCAAAGAAGTCCCTTATTTATGTATTTTTAGTCATGTTTCACCTATATTCACATGGTTAACACATGCTTGAATGTTCTTCCTAACATGCATTGAGTATGATCATGTATTTTCTTGAATTTTAAGGAGTCCTATGGCACCAAAATGCTTTTTTGAAAATTCTAGCATGTTTTTCTTTGCTTAGCATGTTTATGTCATCTTTCATAGCCTACTTTTTGATGCCATTGATGGACTTATCATTTCCATGCATCTTAGTTATCCCCTCCTTGCATTTTTTATCATTTTTTCCATGTCAAAATGTCATCTTTTATGTGTTTGCATCTGCTATCCCTGTTATCTTTGTGTATGTTGTAGTTTTCCCATAACATCTCTGTCAAGATGCTTGCTTGTTCGCTAAAAATCTAATTTTCAAAAAAAAAATCCCCAAGTTAAGTTCATGCTACCTCTAATAGATGGAAATAGCATGAATTTAATGTTTTCATAAAGTTGATCTTCCAATTTTAAGGACAAATTAAACATTTTAAATCTAGATTCATGGTAAAATAAGTTTAAAAATGATATTTTTCAAACAAAATGACCCTTTTAGTTTATAAAAAAAATATTAAGCCTTGATCTTGAGTTTAACACCTTCATGGTGGCATAGTTAATAGGTCGTTTCATCATCATAAACTATTTCGAGATTGTGGAATGAACTCGTGATGCCATGTCATTCTTTTCCCTATGTTGTGGATGTTCGAACGTCCATAGCTCGAATTCAACTCCTAAGAAACCCAAAAAATTGAATAGTCCTCTATTTTGGTTCTAACAGCACTATAGTCTGAGTTTGAAAAATTATTTTCAAACCATAAATGATTTTTCCAGAATTTTATGATATTTTTGCCTTAAAGGGCATCAAAATACCTTTCCAATAGTGTCTTGTTTTCCTTGATCATTCTGGATGAAATAATTAGGATTTTTCAAACCTTTGCTATCCGGAATACCCTAGAACTAGTGTATTATATTCTGTTTCAACTGTTTTGGTCCACAAGGTGATTTATCTATATATTTTAAATAGTTTTCCTAGAAATTTTGCAAAATTCCATTTTCAGAAGGGTATTGCTTATGATTTAATATTCCAAATGAGTCCAAAATGATTTTTCAAAGTCTATCACACCCTATTCCTTATACATGTTGCTACTGACGAGACAGGCCTAATTTCAAAAATTAATTTCTCCTAAAAAGTAATTTTCTAGATTTTTGAAATATTTTATATTAATCCTTGCTGAGTTACCTTTCTAATGGTACCTCATTTACCCTCTAAAGCCTTTGGATGAACTCGGGTTAAATTTGAAAAGGGATACGACATGATGCTATTCTTTATTTTTAAACTAATTTTTAAAATGCCTTTATAGAGACATTCGAATGTCTTGAGATGCAACTGATTGGTTCCTTTATAATGCAAGCCCTTTAAGCTAGGATCAAGGCTTAGGACAAAAATATATTTTATTCAAATCTTTGATTTTTTATTTTAAAAATACCTTTTTTTAAGATAATCATTTTCTCGAAACATAAAAAATTTTATCTTTGGGGATACTCCAACCCTACCTCTCTGAGGGGATACTCCAACCCTATTTTTCACAACAAAGATGTTAATTTCCACTTTCTCATATTTATTTGAGATTCCTAATTGTATTCATAAAACATCAAAAAGTTTCATCTTTGGGGATACTCTAACTCCACTTCTCCGAAACAATGGTCCAACCCCATTTTTCTTTAAAAATCTAAAAATTTTCTCTCTCCCAAACATCTTGGATTGTTTCAATTAAAATTTTTTTTGTCCCTTAAATTATCACTGAATCCAAACATGTCTCAAAATTGTCATTATGGTTATTCTTCAATAATCAAGGACAATTATAAGATAATCTCGATCATCCCTCTTTTTATATTCTTTTGTGTGTTTATTTCTCTATGACTTTATTATATTCTTTTTCATCTTACAAACATGTTTCCCTTCATGCTGACTATTATGCATTCATATTGAAAATTGTTTAAAAAAAATTAACAAGCGAATGTTCCATGTTGGTATTTCTCCAGTGCCTATCATGGAATATCCAAGTTTTCAAAATTTGATTCGAAAATTAATTTTCGCTAAAATCCTTGTGTTCCTCACACCTTCGCAACTATAGCGATATAAATTTTCTTTCAAAACTCGAATCTATAATTTTTACAAAAAAAAATTCATACATTAAAAGGGATTATATCTAAATAATTACCAAGTGAAATCAATTAAATGGAAATCAAAGCGAGATATAGTTAGTAGATACCGATTTCAGGCGTCAAAGGGATGATAATCCTTCCCCAAGCGTAACCAACTCCCGAACTGAACCAATGAATCTCTAGACTTTGTAAACCTTGAAATCAATGTTTTGAATTTTGCAACTCAGAATGTCATTTCAATAGGCATTTGATCATGCCTAGCCTAAAATGGTCGATGGCGACTCAAAAACTATGGTTACTTCTTAGTAACATTTCAGGACTAGTTGGATGAGCGATTCATCTGGCAATCTCTTTCCCCTTCATATTGTCATATCTAATCCAAATCTCAACCAAGAGATAACTCAAATGCTCCACCTAACATCATATTTTTTAGTTGAGCACGCTCCCACTTTAGATCATCCAAAGAAAAAGAGGCGTATATGCAACATTTTTGAGTAGTTTATACCATGTACCTTAGTCAAGTTTCCTCTCTTAAAGTTTTCTAACTTAAACCTTTAAAGAACCTTGTCTATGTATAAGGATTGGGATAAGCCAGGCATTCATTTCAATCTATCTCTATAGATCTTAATTCCCAGAAAAAATACTATTTCTCCCAAATCCTTCATAGAGAATTGTTTGGATAGTCAAACCTTGGTGGTTTACAACATATGTCATTTCGCATAAGCAATATGTCACCAACATATAGAAACAAAAAAATGATTGACTACCCATTTATTAAGAAAATAAACACATAGATCATTAGGATTATTTTTTAAGCTAAATTCTTTAATTGTTTCATCGAATCTAATATTCCAACTTTACGAAGTTTTCTTTAGTCCATAATATGGATTTTACACTTGATTTGGTTTTGACTTGGATATAAAACCATCAAGTTGTGTCATAGACACCTTCTCTTGTAGATTTTATTTAGGAATGCTATTTTTACATCCATTTGCCATATCTCATAATTGTAATATATGGCTATTACAAGCAATATCCAAATGGATTTTATGATGGCAACTGGTGAAAATGTTCCCTTATAATCAATGCCTTTAACTTGGTTATAACCTTTTGCTACCAGTTTGACCTTATATGTTTGCATGTTGCCATCTACATTAGTCTTTCTCTTAAAAACCCATTACAACTTATAAGCTTTAGCCCTTTGGGTGGGTCAACCAAAGTTCATACTTGGTTAACATCCATGGCATCTATCTTAGACTTTATGGCATTAAGCCATTTTTCAAAATTAATGTTAGACACTTCTTCTTTATAAATAGGAGGTTTAATATCACTAGATAAGTCATTTCTGTCCATTAGAAATTCATACCTCTTAGGAGCTTGCTGATCCTGCTAGATCGTTTGAAGTTTTATGTTTCTTGAGTTTTGAGTGGAACATTTGATGTTTTATCTTTTAACTCTGGTTCCAAAGAAATGTTTATTTGTGGTTCTTGAACTTTTTCAAGATCAATTTTACTCCCACTAAACTTTTCTGGTAGAAACTCTTTCTCAAAGAAGACTATGTGTTTTGAAACAATTACCTTTTAGATATCCCACAAATTTACACCTGTCTAATCTAACAACAAGCTTATTAGACATTATTCACTTTATATAAGCTAGATGACCCTAAATCTTATAATAAAACAATAATGGGTTTTTACAATGCCACATATCATATAGGTCTTATCCACTGATTTGGTTGGAACCTTATTCAAAAGATAGGTAATAGTTTCAAAGGAATATCCCCAAAAGAATAATAGAAAGTCTGACTTAGACATTATGGAATGATACATGTCCAACAAGGTTTGATTTTTTTTTAGACATTCCATTGTGTTATGCAATTTAGGGCAGAGTTTATTGTGATAGAATACCATTTTTTGTAAGATGACCTAAGAATTTTTTACTTAAGTATTCTCTTACTTAATCAGATCTATGTGTTAGAATTCGCTTCCCAGTTTGTTTCTCTACTTTAGCCGTAAACGCTTTGAACTTTTCAAAAGCTTTGTACTTGTACTTTATTAAGTACATATACCATACCTAGAGCAATTGTTGATAAAGGTAATGGAGTATGAATACCTATTTCTAGCCATTGTGTTCATTGGTCCACATATATCATAATGTATCAAGGCCAATAAATCATCGACCCTTTACTTTTACTAGTGAAAAGAGTCTTAACCAGCTATTAAGGAAACAACATTCGCATGTCCCACATGATTCATAATCAAATAGGTCGAGAAAACCTTATTTGTGTAAGTTGGCTACTTGAGTCTCATTGACAGGTCTAAACCTACAATGCCATCATAGGTCTTTGTTGGGTAATTCTTCTTTACTTTCTTCACATCTATGTTAAGTAAGGGCATGTTTGAATCAAGCCCAAAGAGCCTATTCTTTAATGATAGTGCAATTATTGCCTTTCATTCTAAACTTAAAATCATCATTGTCAGTGAGGTATAATACTGAGATGATATTTTTGGACAATCTATGAACATAAAGTCATTTTTTCGATTCCAAGGTCATGCTTGAAGGTAATGATAATGTACAAGTTCCATTAACAGTGGTCACAACTTTTGCTTTATTGCTCATTCTTAGAACTAACTAAATAGAGCTCTCTATTATTCTTTAACAAACTTATGTCATTACATAAGTGTGATCCATAACCAAAATCAATTATCCTAGTGGTTGAATTCAACAATGGATTAATTTAGCTTAATCATGTGAAAGTCAACTACCTTCTTTCTATTGAGAACATTTCTCAAACTTATATAGCAATCCAAACACTTTGGGCTTATGGCATCTAGTATGCCTCACATTATAGTTATTCTAATTACCATCATCAATAACCTAGTATAAAAATGAGTATTAATTAGATATTCATTTTTTGAATCAATAAGGATAAGGTATTCAATTTTTATTAATCTTCCCACTAATTTTTCATAATAATAGCCCTCACTATTGTATGAAAATCTCTTTAAGGTATTTCTAGTGGGTTGGGATCCTTTTCAATTTGTTGAAACCTTGAGTGATTCAATAAATCATAACAAGCCTAATTAGGTAGTATCATAGCTTACCAATTACATCTTTATGCAACTCCCAGATTAATTAGGTGGCAACTCCTTGCGTAAATATATCATGTACATTTTGCCAAATCTTCACCTCTAACGCCACGAATCAAGTTTGTAACCATCCGAACAACACAACATTAGTTAAGTAAGACCCATTATTCATAACTTAAGTGGTGTGGATGAAAGGGACCTTGAGTGACTTAACAAATCTCCATGGCCAGAACTTGGATATCTTGTTATGAATAATGGAAAGCGTCTTATCATATGTCACATGTGATTCAATATGTATAAAGGATTTTATTTGTTTATTTTAATTAAGGTCTCATCTTTCTTAGCATGCACAATATTTAAATTATCACATAAGGTAAATATACTATCATGCATACTACTTCGATGATTATGGATTTTACTAATGTAATCTTCTTGAGCCATCAAAGGAGATTACTGGTCAATTCCTAAGTGATTACACAGAAGATCTTCACTAGTCTTCTCGTAATCTCCAAGCTTTATGGTGCCTTTGCTTGGATCTCCATTTTTGAGTTACAAAATTTTTTTCTAACTAATCCTAGTTTTACATTCCTAGTAATCTAATTACATTAGTAACAAAGAAGCCTTAAGTTACATTTGAGGGCAATAACATGGAAAAGAATTTACAACTCTAAAAAATAAGGCAGGGTTCTCAGACCTTATTTAATTAAAAAATTAAATAACCATAAACAATTAACCATACATCCACAATCATATTAGGCCTAGTCCATAATCATCCAAGACATCCATAATAATTATGAATATATTCAAAATGTGTTTTCAATTCAAGTTACCAACTTTCAATGCTTAAACAATTGATCCATATTTAATTTAATTAAGAAAACAATTTTTCTTACATGACTAACATTTGTTCCAATCATATTAGAATAAACTCTACTATGAGTAGGATTAATCATTTAAATTAAATATATTTTTTAAATAATTAAATTAATTAAATTTTAATTCTATGTTTATTACATCATCCAATTTATATCTTAAACAATTTAAGAAAATTAACTCAATTGGATAATTAAGTGTGATGATCAATAGGAGTTCTGATTAGATTAAACCTCTTAGGGAAATGATTGTGCCACCTTTTGCTAACATTTAGCAAATTTTTTTTGTTATTTAATTTAATTTTGGATTATATAAGCTGTTCATATTAGATTTAAAATATTAAGAAAACCCAAATTAAATTAATCTTAGTCAAGTATAAGAGGTTGGCATAAAATGGACTTTTCTACTTTAGGTAGGATTTGCCTCTAATCATGGTTGCTACTTAGCTTTCATAATTCAACTTGGATTCTATCATCTTCCTCCCATTAAACCTCTAAAATAACAGCAAATATGTAGCAACTACTTGCTGCCATTGATGCTGCACCATGGTAACAAATTTGAAGAGTTAAGTGCTACAACCTCTAACTGCGTCTAATGCATCTCGATTGGTTCAAGATTGAAACCTTTTGATCTTGGATTTTAACCTAATTTCCCTAGAAAGTATTATGAACTTTTCACAACACTATCATGGTGGAAAATTAAGGAAAAAATATCACACTACGAGCTATTAAAAATTTTAATACCATCAAAACACCAAAATGAAGCTAACCTAGCATTAATCAACACCAAATCATTAATTAATGACTCTAATTTCAAATTAATTAGTGTAGACATATCATTTTGTCTGGGCTAATCTTTGGCAACCTAAGGCAAAATCAAAGAGTGATGAAATTAAAAATAGAAACAAAGCTGGGGGATGATCATTGGGTGACACATCGCTTAGCGAAAAAGTTTTTTTGGGAAGTTCTAAAATGCCTATGGGCTGTATTAAAGAACATGTAAAAAACGAGGCATCAAAGGCCATTTTTCATGGTGTCACTAAGGTTATACACAAATCAATTTCCCATTGTTTGTGACCAAGTTTAGGTAAATCGGGAAGCCACAAGTTCGTACAAGTTATATTAGGGTGCAAGTATTGATATGAGGCCTTTACAATGCAAAAAAACTTGAATTTTCACATGTAGTATCGATATAAGAGGGTTTGGTATCGATATCCAAGATCTGGTATCAATACCTGGCATGTTTATACTAATACAGACCTTGGCCATAGCTAAAGTTGTTATTTTTGGCAAAATGCATCAATACACAAGCATGAGTATTGATATTGGCCTCTAAGTCTTGAGACTGGAAATATTTTTTGCTCTTAGTATCGACACTTAGGAGTAAAATATACTTTGTGTATCGATACACTAAGGCATTTTTGCCTAGTTTGAGCCATTTTTCAGCCTTCGAAAACCCAATTTAAACATGTTTTTGCACCAACGAATTATCATATAACATTGTAAACCTCAACTATGGGCTCATGAACGGATTCTAAACAAATTTTAAAGCCTAAACAACCATTGACAAAGGTCACTTTCACAAGATATATAGTTGTAAGAGGGTGGTAGGCATATCTCTGCTAGGAGGCTGCTGTAGCCTTTCTGCCTCCTTGCTCAGCATTGCAGAACCAATAAAAAAGAAGTCAGCTGAGCATGGTAGCTGGAGATGTCCCCTGGGGCAAAAGAGAAAAATCAAAAATGCCCTTGCATTGTCTCTTAAAAAGAGCAATGATTAGCCATCAAAAAAGAAAAAGAAAAAGGAGGGTGAGCCATTAAAAAAGACTCTCAGCAATCTTAAAAAACTCTTTATCCATTCCTAGGAATTCTCCAGCAACTTTAACTTCAAAAACTCACTAAAAGCACTATTCCATTATCTTTCACTCATAACCAACCTCCATTCCCGTAGCTACCCCAAACCATCACTGGAAAACCTTCAAGAACCTAACTTTTCACACATTTTAATTCTTAAAAAGCCTCATCATTAACCATATCACTAAAAAGCTACTTCCTTTCATCTTTTTCTTGCTAAATAATAGCAAGGAGAAGGAAAAATTAAGCTTATAACCACTATTTTGAGAAAAAAGGGAATTTTAAGTTTTTTTTTGGTATATCCACTCTACCTTGATCTTTGTAGTTTCTGCTTTGTCATTAACATCATCTTAGTAAACCTTTTTTGTGCTTTTTTGGCCACCTTAGGACTCTCATGCATTTTTTTTGGCTTTAGTTGTGGTAGTTTAGGATCTTGATTTTTTCTTGGTGACTTCATGTTGTTTGGTTAACTAGGCATGCTCCTTTGCATTTTCATCACCATAACAGCCTCTGTCCATGTACTTCTTGCCATGTTCCTTCCATCTTCATGTGTTCATCTAATGTTTAAAATATGCATCTTAACATGACATAGGTATGCTCATGCATTTCCTAGAAGCTTGATAGGCTCCATGAAATAAAAATGCCTTTTTAGCAAGCTCTT
>JBBYHL010015910.1:0-11496 GCA_038381835.1 Adansonia madagascariensis
TTGTCAGTATTAGGAAGAAGATACCATTGCTGCTACTTCGACCGATACCCCATATGTTAAACCTGATGAGGGTATTTTAGAATGCTCTTTTCAATCATTTGAGTTCATCAATGCCACCTATTTCAAGGAGGGATTGCCCATGATTAAACCTTATCTATCAGGAAGCACACAAATAGGCTTGAAACTAACAGTCGACAAAGGTGCTCGAGCCAGAAAAGGGCTTGGAAAATGCCTCTAAGGAGTTGATAAAGCTCTAAATGTGACCCAGCAGACTGACAAGAGAGGAGTGGGGTTCAAACCCAATGCACAGCAAAGAAAGAAGCAAGCCTAAAAGAATCGGGAGAAAAGAATATCATATCTATTGGGACAAGACATGGGACATGAACCTATGGTATTTTTACCATTGCATAAAAACTTTCACTCAGGCGAACATGTTAATACTAACTCGACAAGCATCATGCTTCTATTAAGGAAAACTTATAGGGATTTCTCTATCAATGTAATTGAAGATCCATCAATAATGGGTGGAAAGATCGACTTATGCCCTCCAGAGTTTATTCTAAGTGTCTAAACTGAGACAAAAATCCCTGTATTATTTAAAACTCTTTTAAAGTATTTGAATGAAGATGACATGAATATCTGCATTAAGACTCAAGAAATTAACTTTGAGCAAGCAATCTGTGCTGGTGGGGTTGAGTATGAAGAAGATTCTGAGGAGGACCTTGTACCTCCAGATTTACTCAGACTAATTGAATAGGAAGAAAAACATATTTTACCTCACAAAGAACCCACCAAAACCATAAACCTTAGGATAGAAGAAGACCAAAAAGAAGTTAAAATTGAAACCTCTATAAAACCATCAACCCAAAACTAATTGATAAGCCTTCTCTAAGAGTATCGAGAGGTGTTTGCTTGGTCTTACTAGGATATGCCTAGGTTGAATATCGACATCATAGTCCATAAACTTCCCCTCAAACCCGAGTGTAAACCTGTACAGCAAAAGCTTAGGAGGATTAAACCCGAGATACTGCTAACGATTAAAAAGGAAGCCAAGAAACAATTTGAAGCAAGATTTCTCAAAGTCATTAAATACCCTAAGTGGGTGGCCAATATAGTCCCAGTCCTTAAGAAGGATGGTAAAGTGCTAATGTGTGTGGATTATAAGGACTTGAACCAAGCTAGTCCAAAAAATAACTTTTTTTTGCCCCATATCCATACCCTAGTGGACAACACCGCTAAAATGCACTTTTTTTCTTTCATAGATGCATTTTTGGGATACAATCAAATCAAAATGGTGATTGATGACATGGAAAAGACCACTTTTCATGACCATGTAAGGAACTTTTTGCTACAAAGTGATGCCTTTTAGGCTCAAAAACATTGGGGCAACTTATCAAAAGGCAATGGTGACATTATTTCATGACCTTATGCACAAAGGGATCAAAGTTTTTGTGGATGACATGATTGCCAAGTCGCCTAGAGAGAATGACCATGTAGCTGACTTGCGAAAGCTCTTCAAACACCTTTGCAAATATCATCTCAAGTTAAACCCTGCCAAATGCACATCTGCTGTCACATTCGATAAATTATTAGGCTTCATTGTGAGTGAAAAAAGAATAGAAGTAGACTTTAACAAGGTTAGGGCCATTCAAAGCCTTCCATCACGCCAAACCCTAAAAGAGGTAAAAAGTTTTTTAGAAAGATTAAACTATATAGCCTAATTTATATCTCAATTGACCGACAAATGTGACCTAATCTTTCAGCTACTTTGTAAGTAAAATCTTGGAGGACGGAACAAAGAATGTCAAGAAGCCTTTGATAAAGTAAAGCAATACCTTTCAAGCCTTGCAGTGCTTATGCCCCTAATCTTAGGTAGACCTCTAATTTTATATCATTAGTTTTTGATAGTTCGATGGGCTGTGTATTAGGCCAGCATGATGATTCAGGAAAAAAAGAACAGGCTATCTACTATTTAAGTAAGAAGTTTATAGAATGTGAAAGTAACTACTCGATAGTAGAAAAGCTATGTTATGCCCTAGTTTAGATAGCCAAGAGGTTAAGATAATATATGTTTACCACACCACATTGTTAATCGCCAAACTAGATCTAGTCAAATATTTATGTGAAGCCCTTGCATTGTCAGGGAGATTGGCTAGATGGCAAGTCCTGCTTTTTGAATACGAAATTGTATATGTGAATCAAAGGGCCATCAAGGGTAGCATAATCGCAGACTTCTTGGCTTGTCGAGCAATGGATGATTATCAACCTTTGGACTTTCAATTCCCTAATGAAGACCTAATGTGCATATCTAAGGTGGGAGATACAACAGATAGTGATTCACCTTGGAAAATATTTTTTGATGGTGCTTTAAATGTATTAGGGCATGGAATTGGGGCAATTTTAATGTCACTCGAGGGAAGCCATTATCATTTCACTACGAGATTGAGCTTTGACTTCACTAATAATATAGCTAAATATGAGGCTTGCATCTTAGGACTCCAAGTCACCATCGAAAAGGGTATCCGAACCTTATGAGTGTTTGAAGACTCAGCTCTTGTCATTTACCAATTGAAAAGGGCATGGCAAACACGTAAAGCCAAACTAATTCATCATAAAAGGTTAATCTCAAAACTAAGAAAAGAATTTGGTGGTGTTAGCTTTCGATATTTACCTCGAAAAGAAAATCAAATTGCCAATGCCTTAGCCACCTTATCATCCATGTTAAGGTCAATCGTGAGTCAGGCATTATCCCTATTCAGATAAGCATTCATTCAACACCATCATATTGCCAGAATATCGAGGAAGTAAAAGCTGGTTTACCCTGTTCTTATGACATCCTCAAGTATATCAATAATCAGCAATACCCTGATCATGCCATCAAAAATGATAAAAGAACCATATAAAGAATGGCTGTAAACTTTATTTTGGATTACAGAGTGCTATAAAGAAAAGATAGGACCAGGTATTACTCCAATGTATGGATGCCTCAGAAGCCAAAAGAATCTTCAAGGAGGTCCACAAGGGAATCTATGGAACGCATGCTAATGGACACTGAATCGTGAAACAAGTCATATGATTGGGCTACTACTGGTTGACTCTAGAAAGGGATTGCATCAACTATGCTCGTAAATGCCATAAATGCCGAATCTATGAAGATAAGATTCATGTCCCTTTGGTACCATTGCACGTTATGATAGCCCCAACCATTTTCTATGTAGGGCATGGACATGATTGGACTAATCACCTCTAAGGCCTCCAATGGACATTGTTTCATCCTAGTTGCTATTCACTATTTCACTAAGTAAGTGGAAGCAGCTTCTTATGCTAATGGCACTAGAGCTATTGTGTGCAAATTTATGAAGCGAGACATCATCTGTCAGTATAAACTCCCCAAGCAAATCATGATGGATAATGCATGTAATCTAAAAAACAAAATGATGCAAGCAATCTACTCTCAGTTCAAAATTCAACACCAAAATTTCATCCTATATCACCCAAAAATGAATGGGGTTGTGGATGTAGCCAACAAGAATATCAAAATGATAATAAAAAAGATGGCTGAGACGTACAAGGATTGGCATGAAAAGTTACCCTTCACATTACACGCTTACCGCATAGTAGTACAAACTTCTACGAGTGCTACACCAGTCTCCTTAGTCTATGGCATAGAAGCTATTCTACCTATCGAGATAGAAATCATGTCACTTAGAGTCCTGATGGAAGCATAACTTGAAGAGGTTAAATAGGTTAAAGATCGATTTGAACAACTTAATCTCATCAAAGAGAATAGAATCAAAGCCATCTGTCATGGGTAGATGTATCAAAAGTGCATGATGAGAGCCTAGGACAAAAAGGTCCATCCTCGTCAATTTCGAGTAGGTGACTTAGTGCTTAAGCAAATTCTCCTAATCCATAAAGATGTTTGCAAAAAATAGACCCCAAACTGGGAAGGACCATATGTGGTGAAGCATGTATTCTCTAGAGGAGCCTTAATCTTAACCAAAATGGATGGCAATGACCTACCCAATCCTGTGAACTCTGATTCTGTAAGGAAATACTATTCCTGAAAGGATTTTAGGATGAAAACTTGAAAGGATATTCTATTAGTCCTTCACCTACTATTCTTCAAAATAAAAAAAAACAAAAGAAAGAAAGAAAAAAAAGAAAACCAACTTAAGTCGAAAACCTAAGAGGGTGGCTTAAATAACCAAACCCATTCAAACCAAGTCAAACCATTATCAACCTAAAACCAATCTTCCCCATATTCATAACTCTAACCAAGACACCAAATCATAACTTAACCCATCTGCTCTATGCTGACCAAACCTCATCCATACCTACACTTGGAAACTGAAAACTAACCAACTTTGAGGCCTCTAACCCATCATGGGGCAATCTAAGGAATCTTCTTATGATTTGGCCAACACCACAAGGATTATTTGCTCGAGAGAAAGTCTCCAAAAGTACTCAGTGAAATATTCATGTCATCAGCATCGAAGCCAATAGCCACCAAAAGACTTTTGTTGGCTCTTTTGTATTTCAAAATTTTTCAATCGAATGAGAATACGATTGTTTGATTTTTTGCAAAACCTTTTCATAACCCTGCATTCCATGTTCCATCATGTTTATCATTTAATTAATAATGCTTGATAAATGAACAAAACTAATAACAGGATTTCATAGCATTGCTGGGAAAGATTAAACTTTGTGAGAATTTTTTTTAAGTCTAAAGATAAAAAATGAACTTTAAGGCCATGGTTGGTCCCACCTTCTTTGATCTTGTATCATGAGAAGTGTTCAAACTCTACCCCTAGAAAAACCTATCATGAAGAAGAGAGGCTAAAATCATGCTTCGATTAGCACCCAAACAACTAAGGTTCAACAAATTTAAATAGTCAAAGAGGCTCTTTAGAGTTAGAATTGGAAAAGAAGGACCAATCATGCTTCTTAACGGACTCTTTGCAGCTAGAGCCTTCCAATATGAATTATTCGATTTCACAATCTTCTTATTAACATCATAGGTAATCGGGATAAGAAGCCACCATATCAAATGTGAGAAATATCCAAAATTAATGGATTATGCCTTTGGAAACACCACTATTGCATCATTTAAACATGTATACACATGCTCATGTATTCTACAAGATTTAACATCTTTTAGGTACCAATCCTTGTACAAAGGGTAAATCAATAAATAGTGCAAAGTGCGATTTTCTTTTTTCAAAAACCTCAAAAAATCATAGGTAAGTACCTTCAACGTCACAAGCTCATTAAAAATAGTCCAAGAAAGGTATCTAATCTCAACATCTTCTCTTTTTTTATCCTCAAAGAGCAGGACGTCTTCTTTTCTTATCCTCAAATAATAGGACCCTTCTTCTTCTTTATCCTTAAAGAGCAGGACCTTTTCTTTCTTTATCCTTAAAGAGTAGGACCTTTTCTTTCTTGTGCTCAAAGAGTAGGACTTTTTCTTTCTTTCTTCTTAAAAAGTATGATGTTTTCTTTTCTTGTCCTTAAAAAGCAGAACCCCTTTTTTTTCTTCAAAGAGCAGGATGGTTTCTTATCCTCAAAGTGCATGACTTTTTTTTTTATCTTCAAAGAGCAAGAGCTTTTTTTCTTTATCCTCAAAGAGCGAGACATTTTTTTTTGTTTATCCTCAAAGTGCATAACGTTTTCTTTTCTTGTCCTCAAAGAGCAGGGCCCCTTTTCTTCTTTATCCTCAAAGAGCTGGACCTTTTCTTTCTTGTCCTCAAAGAGCAAGACCTTTTTTTTCTTTATCCTCAAAGAGTATGACTTTTTCTTTCTTTGTCCTTAAAGAGCAGGACATTTTCTTTTCTTGTCCTCAAAAAGCCGAACACTTTTTTTTCTTGTCCTCAAAGAGCAGGATATTTTTTTTGTCCTCAAAGAGCAGGATATTTTTTGTTTTTGTTCTCAAAGTGCAGGACCTTTTTTTTCTTTGTCCTTAAAGTGCAAGACATTTTCTTTTCTTATCCTCAAAGAGCAGGACATTTTCTTTTCTTGTCCTTAAAGAGCAGAATATTTTTTTTTGTCCTTAAAAAATAGGATGTTTCTTTTTCTTGTCCTCAAAGAGCAGGACCTTTCTTTTCTTTGTCCTCAAAGAGTAGGACATTTTTTTTCTTGTCCTCAGAGAGGAAGACCTTTTCTTTCCTTGTCCTCAAAGAGCATGACCCCTTTTTTTCTTGTCCTTAAAGAGCAGGGGGCTTTCTTTTTCTGTTCTTAAAGAGTAGGACCTTTTCTTTCTTTGTCTAAAAGAATAAGACATTTTCTTTCTTTGTCCTTAAAGAGCAGGATGTGTTCTTTTCTTTTCCTCAAAGAGCAAGACGTTTTCTTTTTTTTGTCCTTAAAGAGCATGATGTTTCTTTTTCTTGTTCTCAAAGAGTAAGATATTTTTTCTTGTCTCTAAGAGCAAGATATTTTCTTTGTCCTTAAAGAGCATGGCATTTTCTTTTTTTCTCAAAGAGTAGGAGCTTTTTTCTTTGTCCTCAAAGAGCGAAAACATTTTTTTCTTTTTTCTCAAAGAGCAGGACATTTTTTTCTTTGTCCTCAAAGAGTGGGACATTTTCTTTTTTTGTCCTAAAAGAGTAGGACATTTTTTTCTTTGTCCTCAAAGAGTGGGACATTTTCTTTTCTTGTCCTCAAAGAGCAGGATGTTTTTTCTTTTTTTTTTGCCATTAAAGAGCAAAACATTTTCTTTTCTTATCTTCAAAGAGCAAGACCTTTTTCTTTTTTTGTCCTCAAAAAGTAGGACCTTTTCTTTCTTTGTCCTCAAAGAGCAGGACCTTTTCTTTCTTGTCCTCAAAGAGTAGAACCTTTTCTTTCTTTGTCCTCAAAGAGCAGGACTTTTCTTTCTTTATTCTTAAAGAGCAAGACATTTTATTTTTTTGTCCTCAAAGAGCAGGATGTTTTCTTTGTCCTTAAAGAGCAGGATATTTTTTTTTCGTCCTCAAAGTGCAGGACCTCTTTTTCTTTGTCCTCAAAGAGCAGAACCTTTTCTTTCTTTATCCTCAAAGTGCTAGATGTTTTCTTTCTTTGTCCTCAAAGCGTAGGACATTTTCTTTGTCTTCAAAGAGCAGGATGTTTTCTTTTTTTTTTTGTCTTTAAAGAGCATGATGTTTCCTTTTCTTGTCCTCAAAGGGCAAGACGTTTTCTTTCTTTGTCTTGAAAGAGAAAGACGTTTTCTTTTCTTATCTTCAAAGAGCAAGACCTTTCCTTTCTTTGTCCCCAAAGAGTAGGACATTTTCTTTCCTTGTCCTCAAAGAGCAAGTTTTTTTTCTTTGTCCTCAAAGAGCAGGACCCCTTTTTTTTCTTATCCTCAAAGAGTAGGGCATTTTCTTTTTTTTTTGCCTTTAAAAAGCAGGACCTTTTTTTTTTTATCCTTAAGGAGCAGGACCTTTTCTTTCTTTGTCCTTCAAGAACATATTTTTTTCTTTGTCCTTAAAGAGCGAGATGTGTTCTTTTCTTGTCCTCAAAGAGTAAGACATTTTCTTTATTTGTCCTCAAAAAGCATGATGTTTCCTTTTTTTAGTTCTTAAAGAGCAGGACGTTTTCTTTCTTATCCTCAAAGAGGAGGATATTTTCTTTGTCCTCAAAGAGCATGGCATTTTCTTTTTTCTTGTCTTTAAAGAGCAAGAGCATTTTTTCTTTATCCTTAAAGAGCGGGACCTTTTTTTTCTTTATCGTCAAAGAGCATGACGTTTTCTTTCTTTGTCCTCAAAGAGTAGTAACGTTTTCTTTTCTTGTCTTCAAAGAGCAAGATGTGTTCTTTTTTTTTGGTCCTCAAAGAGAATGACGTTTTTTTTTCTTATCCTCAAAGAGTAGGACCCTTTTTCTTCTTTGTCTTTAAAGAGTAGTACCTTTTCTTTCTTTATCCTTAAAGAGTAGGACCTTTTCTTTCTTATCCTCAAAGAGTAGGACCTTTTCTTTTCTTTCTTTGTCCTCAAAGAGCTGGACTTTTTATTTCTTTGTCCTTAAAGAGTAGGACATTTTCTTTTCTTGTCCTTAAAGAACATGACCCCTTTTTTTCTTGTCCTCAAAGAGTAGGATGTTTTCTTTGTCCTCAAAGAGCATGATGTTTTCTTTTTTTGTCCTTACAGTTCATGACCTTTTTTTTCTTTATCCTCAAAGAGCAGGATCTTTTTTTCTTTGTCATCAAAGTGCAGGATGTTTTCTTTCTTTGTCCTCAAAGAGCTAGACATTTTTTTTCTTGCACTCAAACAGCAGGACATTTTTTTCCTTAAAGAGCATGATATTTCCTTTTCTTGTCCTCAAAGAGTCAAACGTTTTCTTTCTTTGTCCTCAAAGAGCAAGACATTTTCTTTTTTTGTCCTCAAAGAGTAGGACCTTTCTTTTCTTTGTCCTCAAAGAGCAGGACATTTTCTTTTCTTATCCTTTTCTTATCCTCAAAGAGCAAGACCTTTTCTTTCTTTGTCTTCAAGGAGTATGACCCTTTTTTTTTCTTGTCCTCAAAGAGCGGGGCATTTTCTTTTTTTATCCTTAAAAAAAATGACCTTTTTCTTTCTTTGTCCTCAAAGAGCAAGACCTTTTCTTTCTTTGTCCTAAAAAAACAAGACGTTTTCTTTTTTTATCCTCAAAGAGCAGGGTGTTTTCTTTTCTTATCCTTAAAGAGCAAGACGTTTTCTTTCTTTTTGTCCTCAAAGAGTAGGGCGTTTCCTTTTCTTGTTCTCAAAGAGCAAGACATTTTTTTTCTTGTCCTCAAAGAGCAAGATATTTTCTTTATCCTCAAAGAGCATGGCGTTTTCCATTTTTTTTTCTCAAAGAGCAGGAACTTTTTTTTCTTTATTCTTAAAGAGCAAGCTCTTTTTTTTTTCCTTAGGTCATTTTCTTTCTTTGTCCTCAAAGAATAGGACGTTTTCTTTTCTTGTCCTCAAAGAGCAAGACATTTTTTTTGTCCTCAAAGAGAAGGACATTTTATTTTCTTATCCTCAAAGAGCCAGACCCTTTTTCTTCTTTGTCCTTAAAGAGCAAGACCTTTTCTTTCTTTGTCCTCAAAGAGCAGGACCTTTTCTTTTTTTGTCCTCAAAAAGTAGGACATTTTCTCTTCTTGTCCTCAAAGAGCAGGACCCCTTTTTTGCTTGTCCTAAAAAAGCAGGATGTTTTCTTTCTCCTCAAAGAGCAAAACACTTTCTTTTTTTATCCTCAAAGTGCAGGATCTTTTTTTTTCTTTGTTCTCAAAGATCTGGACCATTTCTTTCTTTGTCATCAAAGTGCAGGATGTTTTCTTTCTTTGTCCTCAAAGAGTAGGACATTTTCTTTTCTTGTCCTCAAGAAGCAGGACGTTTTCTTTCTTTTGTCCATAAAGAGCAAGATGTTTCTTTTTTTTGTCCTTAAATAGCAGGATGTTTTCTTTCTTTGTCCTCAAAGAGCAAGATGATTTCTTTTCTTGTCCTCAAAAAGTAAGACATTTTCTTTCTTTGTCCTCAAAGAGCAGGACCCCTTTTTTTCTTATCCTCAAAAAGCATGGCATTTTATTCTTTTATCCTTAAAGAGCAAGACCTTTTCTTTCTTTTTCCTCAAAGAGCAGGATCTTTTCTTTCTTTGTCCTTAAAAAACAAGACATTTTCTTCCTTTGTCCTCAAAGAGCAGGATGTGTTCTTTTCTTGTCCTCAAAGAGCAGGAGGACCTTTTCTTTTTTTATCCTCAAAGAGTAGGGCCTTTTCTTTCTTTGTCCTTAAGGAGCAAGATGTTTTCTTTTTTTTGTCCTCAAAGAGTAGGACGTTTCTTTTTCTTGTCCTTAAAGAGCAGGACATTTTCTTTTTTTTATCCTCAAAGAGCAGGATGCCATTTCTTTTTCTTTTAAGCCCATACAAGCTGGTGGCACCCCTTTCATTTTAGTCATCAAAGAGCAGGATGTCTTTTCTATTACTCTTAAGCCCACATGAGCTGGTGGCACTTCTTTTCTTTTAGTCCTTAAAAAGTAGGACACATTTCTTTTCTTATCCGAAAAATAGCCTAATTCACTACCTGAACAAAATGGTGTCTATGTGTCTTTGCCCTATTCCTAATACTCAGCAATGGCTAAAGAAGGGCAACTATAGACACCTCATTTTGTCTGGGCCAATCTCTAGCAACCTAAGGCATAATCAAAGAGTGATGAAATCACAAATAGAAATAAAGCTAGGGGATGATCATCGCCCGATGAAAAAGTTTTCGGGAAGTTCTAAAATGCCCATATTAAAGAAAATGTAAAAATAAGACATCAAAGGCCACTTTTCATGGTGTCACCAAGGTTATACATAAATCAATTTCCTATTATTTGTAACCAAGTTGAGGCAAATCAGGAAGCTGCAGGTTCGTACAAGTTATATTAGGGTGCAAGTATTGATACGAGGCCTTTACGATGCAAAAAACTTGAATTTTCACATGTAGTATCGATACAAGAGGGTTTGGTGTCGATACCAAAGATATGGTATCGATACCTAGCATTTTTGTATTGATATAGACCTTGGCAGTAGCTAAAGTTGTGATTTTTGGCAAAATGTATCGATACACAAGCATGAGTATCGATATAGATCCATAGAGTATCGATATTGGCCTCTAAGTTTCGAGACTAGAAACATTTTTTACTCTTAGTATCGATACACAACTAATTGTATCAATACGCAGGAGTAAAATGTACTTTGTGTATCGATACAACATGTTCTGCATCGATACACCAAGGCATTTTTGCCTAGTTCGAGCCATTTTTAGCCTTGGAAAACCTGATTTAAACATGTGTTTACACTAATAAACTATCATATAATATCGTAAACGTCAACTATGGGCTCATTAATGGATTTTAAAGAAATTTTAGAGCCCAAACAACCATTGACAAAGGTCACTTTCACAAGATATATAGTTGTAAGAGGGTGGTAGGCATATCTCTGCTGGGAGGCTACTATAGCCTTTCTGCTTCCTTATTTAGCATTACAGAACCAATAAAAAAAGAGTCAGTTGAGCATGGTAGCTAGTGATGTCCCCAGGGCAGAAAAGAAAAACCAAAAGTACCCTTGCATTATCTCTTAAAAAGAGTAATGATCAGCCAAAAAAAAAAGAAAAAAGAAAAAAGAAAAAAGAAGGGGAATGAGCCAAAAAAAAAGACTCTCTGCAATCTCAATAAAACTCTTCATCAATTCTCAAAAATTCCCCAGCAACTTTAACTCTAAAAACTCTCCAAAAGTACTATTCCATTGTCTTTCACTCATAGCCAACCTCTATTCCTATAGCTACCCTAAACCACCACTAAAAAACCTTCAAGAACCTAACTTTCTAAACATTTTGATCCTTAAAAGGTCTCACCATCAACCATACCACTGAAAAGCTATTTCCTTTCATCCTTTTCTTGCTAAATAATAGCAAGGAGAATGAAAAAATTAAGCCTACAGCCACTACTTCAAGAAAAAAAGAAGTTCAAGTTTTTTGGTATATCCCCTCTACCTTGATCTTTGTAGTTTTTGTTTTGTCATTAACATCATCTTAGTA
>JBBYHL010015952.1:0-11492 GCA_038381835.1 Adansonia madagascariensis
GGTCAGCACATGCACCCGTATTGACTTCTTTTGTAGATATGAACCACCAACTATTTGAAGGAGTTGCTTACAACTCTTCATGATCTGATAGTAAGCATCATTATCCTAGAGTCTATAAATTTTATTTACGTCAGTAAGGAGTTAGATTTTACAATGATATTCCTCCAACCTTGATCTCAAGCAAGTTCAAATCCGGTGAAGATAGCATAAATATTAACTATCGTAATCGAACCCCAACCATGCTTCCTAGTGAAACCAAAAATCCCAAAACCTCCACTATCTCCGCATACTCCACCCGAAGATAAATCATCCGAATGAGATTTACAGAAGCATGCATTTTCAGTATTTAACAAAGTTTAGAGAACACTGCCGAGCAATATAAAGTTGTCGATCTGGAGGGGAGTTATGAGCAACTCGGTACTTCAAATAATCTTTGACGCATGACATAAAAGTAAGGATGGCAACAAGGCCCGGCGGGACGAGTTTGGTGGGTTTTTCTCGCCCCGACCTTGATCTCCATAAAATTTATCTGATATCCAACCCGATCTTCGATTTTTCTCATGACCCTTGCCTCAACCTCGACTTACCTTGTCTCGAAATTTTATACCAAAATTTCAGATTTTTTATATGGTGTAGAACCGCCCTGAAATCTTAATTGTAGGCTCATGCATGCAAATATGAAAAAGTATATATATATATATATATATATATATATGTATTATAAGATGTAGAAAAAATAAATAAATAATAAAGAAAGACTGAAAGATTCAACAAAATCCAAGAATGCTGGGGAAGGGGACAAAGTCATCTCTTGGAGACCATAACAAAATCACGTTTGATAAACCCGGCAAGAAAGTATGTAGGATCGATATAGAAGAGCAGGAAAATGGACAAGAGAGGATATAAGCTAAAGGCTAAGCCGGGAGTTGATCTGAACAAGAGAGCTGATTTGTCTATGTTGTTTCTTTATTTTTGACATTCCCATGTTTATTTATATATTTTGTTCTATTATTATGTCTAAACATCATACTTGCATTTTTCATGTTTCTTTAAATGCTTTATGTTTTGTTGATGCAGGGTTCATGTTAGTTTCTAAATAAATTTTCTAAGTTGGGTTGTGGTTCTTAGTCTAGATTTTCTTATGTTGTTTCTTTATATTTTTGCTAGAAAAAATCAAATTTCAAGAGGTGTTTTGTGGCCTTCACCGTATCCAACTAGTGGAAGGGGTAGTTTCAACCAAACCATTTTCTGAGGGGAATTTTTGTTTTTTTGGCCGAACTTAGGGTGTTTTGATAATTTTTAAGTCAAACATGCATTTCTAGGGCCATTCTTGTCATTTGGCTGAAACTTTCGTCAAAGCCAAGTATATTACATTATTTTGAGTCATCAGGTCAACACCGAGTCTTTAAGGTTGTGTTAACACTTTCATATTGAAATCAAACCTTTAGGTCATTTTAGTGTTCTTTTTTTTAAAAGAAAAAAAAATCGAGCCCTAAAAGTCATGTTAGCATTTTCATGTTGAAGCCAAACCTTCAAGGTCATTTTAGTATATTTATGTCAAAACCGAGTCTTTAAGGTTGTGTTGACACTTTCATGTCAAAATCGAGCCTTTAGGTCATTTTAGTGTTTTTATATCAAAATGGGATGCTTAAGGTTTTGTTAAGACTTTTTTCTCAAAACTTAACCTTTAAGGTCATTTTAGTGTATTTATGTCAAAATCAAGACCTTAAGGTCTTATAAGCACTTTCATGTCAAAATCAAACTTTTAGAGTTATTTAGTATTTTTATGTCAAAAACGAAGTCCTTAGGATTATGTTACCACTTCCATGTCAAAAGTATGCCTTTTAGGGTAATTTTAATGTTTTTAAGTCAAAATCGAGTCCCTAAGGTCCTACTAGAATTTCTATGTCAAAACTGAACCTTTAAGAGGCGTTTGGTATAGGGTGATCATCCCAAAAGCTAGGGTGATTTGCATTCAATAATTGTATCTTCTTGCTTGCTAGCAATTTAGGAATCCTATATTACAATAATCTCAAAATCACTAAGGTGAGAAAATCATTCCCTTAATGAATGATATGATTCTTTTCCAAAACAATGGGAATGTTTTATCACCTTGATAAAGTAATATTTATTATTATCAATTTTACTAATAAGAGATAAGCACAAAATTCCTTTTAAATTCAATATTTATAAACAAAACTATGTACATAGTTAAGAATTAATAATTCTTTTCAATTTTACTAGTATATTTTTACTTTCTTTCTCTCATCCTTTTCAATTTTTATTTTTTTTTCCTTATTTCTATCATTCATTTTTTTAATAAAGTTTTTCATTTATATTTTTAATAGTGTTTGCAAACTTGAAAGATTTTTTCTGAGTTTTTTGGTAAGAGAATTCATCACTTTAGATGCCATCAACTCATTAAATTTTATGATTATTTTGATTTATATGAAACTGTTTATAATAAATTCAACAATCACGTTTTAGCCCATTAGCGTAATTCAGATTAATTTAGGGTTATTTTGAATCTTTTGTATTTAGTAATATATTTTTTCATGTAATACCAAGTATAGTGATTTAAGATCACTAGTAATTTATAATGTTATATCAAATATGGCAGTATAAAAATCAATAGTGATAAAATTACCTTGGTAATCTTATTACCAGGGTAATCAGATCATCATAGTGATCTTGCAAGTGATACCAAATGCTACCTTAAAGTCATTTCGATATTTTTATACTGAAATCAATCTTTAAAGGTATTTATAATATAATTTTTTAGTACTAATCGAGACAATATTTTTGAGTTAAAATAATTCATGGGTTTATTCCAGTTTGCATGGAAGGAATCTCATCGAGTATTATCAATAAAGAATGCCCTCATTGAAATAATTGAATCGAAATTTTCAAAGGATATAAAATATAAAACTTTCATGTTTCATTAAGTTTATTGGTGAAGTGTAAATGTTTTTTTTATCTTTTCTCAAATAATAAAACTTGATTTATTATAAAAAATTAATTTCATACCACAAGAATTATTCTTAAATACCGAACATTAAAATCAATTATAATTAAAATCTAGGATAACATGTAATTAATAGCTATCATGTTATAAATGATTGTGTGGGTGCTTATCCTTTCTTGCTTGCAATTGACTCTCAAACCCTAATATTTTTTTAATTTGTAAGTAGACTTTGAAAATTTGATTTTTAGAGTTTTGAACCCTTAAAGGACGAATTTTGATAAGTGAACAATTAAACCTAACCCAAAAAGATTTGTTACAATCACTTGCAGGTTATTTTGTGAAGACTAGCAAACATTAAAATTGATAAATTGCTTTCTTCCTTAAAGATTGGTTGCTTGTCTTCGACATCAACATTCTCTTCCTCTGTTTTCTTCCTTTTCCTCCTTCCTCCACTCTCTTCTGAATCCATACTCAATTTTCAAAAGGACAAATTGATCAATATTTGGAGGTTTATTACTTGCTAAATGAAAATAAAGTTAGAATTACTATTGCTAGCTCTAGGCAAAAAATATATGTTATAGTCTTCACCATTAACAAAGCTTGAATGGCTATCTTTCAATCAAACCATGAAATCATTGTGTTGCACCAAATATAGAAGCATATGCATGACATACCAAAAAAAAATGAAAAACCTGTAGGAAAAGAACTAACTAGCTCGTTTTATTGTAAATGATAATTAGATGTTAAAATTTTATGAATTTTTTAAAATTATAATATTTGCTACTTAAGTAGACCCCATCTCAATCATTTCATGAATTTTGTTTGGCCTACTAAAATTTAAACACACATCATTACGTTTCTTATTTCATTACAACCTGGTCTCACCTTTCATTTTTTCTTTTCTTATAGTGCTCTTTCTTTTTAAAGTCTAGAGACTCCTAAGTTACTGTTCATTAAGACTTAGCTTCAATTATAAATTTCTAATTTTGCTGACCTCAAAATTTTTTTAATAAAAATTCTTTCTTTTTCTCTTTTGAAGTAGTGAAAATTCCTAAGTTGATTTAGTAATCTAGAAGTCAAGGACCATTTGATAAGTTTGGAAAATCTGAATAAGCTTAATTTCACTCCCACAATGTAATTCAAGCTTACATCAATTAAACTCTTGAATCAAAATCCAAGTTCTAGTAATTGACATCATAGCCATAAGCACGACAAACATATATAGGACATAACTTCTCCACATGAAAACTTATCATGTAAACCCACTACTGATATGCTAAGGTTAGGAAGATTATAATGCCATATTGAAATATGATGAAGCTAGGATATACAAAAAAAATGGTGCCATGATGAATGTAGCCTAATTTTCATGAAGTATTTATGCTATTATATTCATCCCATAACCAAGTTTATATGGTAAAAGTATATATGACATATACGTAGTTCTAAGCTATATGCCATGTACCATGCCATATAGTCTTAGGAGTATCTTTAAACATTCCATGTAGCTTTAGATATATTTTTATATATCATGTGACATGATGTATGGCCTAACTTTAAGGGCATTTTCATGATTTGGTATGTTATATATATATATATATATATATATATGCTTTCACAATTTTGCATGATATGTTGTCTTAAGGTTGTTTTAGTAATCTTGGACATTAAGTAGAATATGCATGTTATTTTATGTTTTATTCTTTTTAGTTTTTTGTGATCTTCGTGTTTTATTTTGATAGTTAAATATTTTTTGATAAATAATCTACGGTTGCACATGTATTTTTTAGATGTATAAATGACAATATGAGACTTATCTACCATGATTTTTTTAATTTTTTATTCTTAATTGAATCGACCCATAATAAAAGAAAGGCTTATTCTAAGTAAGGTAAAAGTTTTGATCCATCAGATTAACAGTTAAAATATTTTTTATTAATAATTGATGGTATTGCATCTCAATCAAAGTCTCTACCAACAAAATTGATATCCATTCAATTTTTGTAATATATAAAAATACATATATATGCAATTTAGTTAGTCATATATAAAAACTCAAATAATTAAAATATATGTAAATACTTAAACAACGATGTTCCTATGCTTTCATAAGGAGATTCATCACTTGAAATAATTTCAATATAGAATTTGAGACTTAACTTAGTTAGTTTGTACAAGTATTTTTAAAAGATAATTTTTAACGAGTCTAAAGTTTAAATCATGCAACTCTTTCATCTATTTCCAAATTGAGATCTACTTGTAAAAAAAATAATTTTTAGTATACAAGTATAAATCATTAGCATTAGCATCAAATATAATATCCACATCATAATCATCCTTAATAAGAATATGGATATACTTCAACATTTGTTGAACATCTCATCGATCAATATTTACAAGTTTGATTCTAAATTATCATTTTATCCAAAAAATACAAGAGAATACATTTTATTTAGCAATGCTTTGTAATTTATCTCTGTTTAAATTTAATATCTTTGTTAATAAGATAAATCTTCTAAATTTTGATCACAGACAATGCTCCAATTCCACTAATAAAGTATAGTGATAATTTTCTCACCCATTTCACTACATAGTAACAAGATATTTCATTAAATAATAATATTGAACTAATTAGATTTAGCAGAAAAAATATGGGACCTATGCTTAAATAAAACTTTATAATGTAATAATTGTTGATTTCCATATTTAATTTTTTTTTTACTTATATAAATTATTAGTCAATGTAAGACCATAGTTTACAACTCTTTTATGAATAAAAACAAATTATTCATTTCAAAAAAATCAAGCGTTAAACATAGTTTCATTATAACTTATAAAAACAAATGAGTTATCTTGTTTAAAAATATCAAATGTTCCTATAAAAAGATAATTTCCTCATTGCTGTTAAGTACTTCAATCTTAATTCCTAGCCAAACTATATGTGTATATATATATATATATATAAAAAACAGTCAAGTTAATGTATAAAAAAGATGCTTATATTAATATAAAATTAGTTTGGGTTTACAAATTTTTATGATTTTTTACATAATTATATTTATTTAATTTAATTGTTGTATTTTATACTCTATTCATGTAAGTCGTGTATGTCAAATTCCAAATAAAATCTTTAAATATTTTTATATAAAAAATTTCTACCATTAAATTTATATATAAATACTATTTTCAATCAATATGATATAAATGCATGATCGAAACACGACAATTGTGATTATTTTGCTAAACGTAGCGATTAGTTTATTAAAATATCAATCATAAACAATGTATGAAAAAAGGGTAAAACTAATTAATTTTACAATAATTAAAGTTCATATAAAGTGCACACATTATGAAAGTGAAATTGTATATATCATAAAACTAATTGAATTGGTCATGGAAAATACATAGTCAATAATGCAAACTTATTACTTCTAAGCGATAAAGGTTTTTTTCTCTTCATGTTAGTTCATGTTTGCAATCATGAACTATTAATTAGATGAAACCCAGAAAATTCTTATGCCCTTGCATTATAAGCATTACAATTAAGAGATCCAATAAGCACTAAAGCCAGGTTTACCACTTAAATTTCTTGGCTGATGTGTTGTCAATAGAGGCATTGACGATGCACATAAACTAGCATATGCCCAAATCATCCTGTTTATGAGAGCATATAATCGATTTTCATATTGTTAAAATATTAAGATACTTATTGATAGCACAGATGTGCTTGTTAGAAAACAAGTTCATTGAACTTGACTCAAATGAAAACTTCATTTAATATACTCACTTAAGTTCCTATAAAAATGTTCTCATGTGCTAGATGTGCCACTAGTTCTCAACCTTGAGATCTAGGTCATCTTGTATGGAGAATGTTATGCTTTAATTTCATCATGAATGGGTTCTAAGAAGGGATGCTAAAAAAGAATGATTTTAGGTATAACATGAAACATATGAAGATAAATGAGTGATCCAAAGAGATTCACCACTCCAAGTGATATTGGAGACATATTACTTGTTCTTAGCTCGATTTAAACATATGAGTCTCCAGCCAAAGCATCATGAATTTGGGAAAAATTGTTTCTTTAAATTAACATAGTCAAACATAAGTTGCAAAGACCAAAATGGATGGACTCTGAGTGCATCATGCTTATGACATTTTCGAGATATCTTGCTATATTATACTGATAAATTGGTCACTAAATGGTTTAGAAAGGTTAGATTAACTCTACAATATTTAGGTGGATATGATTGGTTGCTAGATTATACTTTTAGTATAGATTAATTAATGAGATTAATTAATATGTTCATTGCCAACATATTAGGAATCTAAAGGGCCAAACACAAAACAACAGTAATGTATGGATTAAACATGAAATTCAATTAACGTAAAACTTGATTGAATAAAACGTCTAATTTGGAAAGTTTAATTGAAGTGCTCAATTAAAATAAATTAAGATACAATTGAGATTTGAGAAATCTAAGTAACACTTTTAATATATCAAGAAAATTAAAGTTGTCTTATGAAGACAAGTGTTCTTTTCCCTTCCGTTCCTCTCTTCTTTCCTCTTCAAAATTTTTTTAAGTTTTTACTTTTCTTTTTTTAAAATATTTTTTAAAAATTAATTTTTTTACAATTTTATATATTTTTTAAATGCTCATATTTTTTTTATTATTATATAATTTGTTGGATTTTTTAAATTTTTAAAAAATTATTTCAAATTATTTTTTGAATTTTATATAAATTTTTTGAATTTGTTTTTAAAATTTTGTAGATTTTTTAATTTTTTTTGAATTTTTAACATTTTGATGACATGCATGGTAGAGTTGGCAATGATGTAACATTTATAACACGTGTTACAATCTAATTGAATATAATTTGCCATGTCATCATTTACTTAACGAAATGCTAAGTTTTTTGATAGTATCGAATTGGGAACGAAAATGCATTTAAGTATTTAAGTGAGAAAAGTGGTATATAAGCCAAATTTTTATAATTACTAGGTAAAAAACTTAAAGATAAACTTGTCAAAATATGTAATTATACATATTCATACATTTTATCATGTCATAATCAAAGTAAAATATTATATATTTATATAAATTTTGATATTTTAATAATTTATATGATGAGAATTTTAAAATATTTATATTATTTTATATCATATTATATTTTATACTCCATTTCTATTTTTTTAGTATGGTTAACGCTTCTCAAAAAACATTTGATAATTAAGGTTTTTAGTTGAAAGAATTTCAAAAAAGTAAAATAAACTGATAATTATTAAAAAAATAAAATTGAAAAAAATAACCATTATTAGAATTATTAATAAAGAGACTATAATTATTTTTTGCCCTTTGTTTTATCTCTTCTATAGCTTCCTTCTCCATGCAGCAAGTCGGCTAGCTCCTTTCGGTGGGAGCCGACCCCCCACCAATATTATATATATATATAATATAATATATATAAATTATATATATTAAAAATACTTTTTAAAAATAATAAAAAGTTAAAAATTTTGTATTAAATCTTAAATTCATAAAATAAAAAATATATTAAATCTTGAATTATAAAATAATCTCAAATTACTATTTAAACTTAATAAAAATATTTTAAATTAAATATCAAATTACTATATAAAAAATAAAAAAATAAAAAATATTATATATAATATATTTTATATAGTATTAAATATATATATGTTGGGGGGAGGGAAACGACCCCCACCCCACACATATATATTAGGTGGGGAGTCGGTTCCCTTACCCTACTTTTATATTATATATAATATATTATATACAAAATATATTATACATTATATATAAATTATATATATTAAAAATATTATTTAAAAAATCATAAAAATTAAAAAATATTTTTATTAAATCTCTGATTATTATATAAAAATAAAAAATATCTATATAAAATCCTAAATTATTTTTGAAAAAAATAAAAATAATATATATTATGTACAAATTATGTATATTATATTAATATATTATAAACTAAAAAATAAAAGATATTTTTAATAAATTATTTACAAAAAATAAAAATAAAAATATTTGATATTGAATTTTAAATTACTATTTAAAAAAATAATAATAAAAATATGTTACATTAAATCTTGAATTATTATACAAAAATAAAAAAAATTATATTAAATCTCGAATTACTATATAAAAAATAATAACTAAATGTACGAGTGACTATAACAGAATATACAAATAACTATACCTAAATATACGAAACAGCATAACCAAATGTACTGATATAGTCATTCGTATATTTAGTTATAGTCATTCGTACATTTAGTTATAGGTATTCGTACATTTAGTTATATAGTTATACCTATATGTATAACTTACCATAACTAAGTATACAAATGACTATATCTAATATCTGTACATTTAGTTATAGTCATTCGTACATTTAGTTATAGTCATCTTTATATTTAGTTATAGTCATTTGTATATTTAGTTATGGTGAGTCGTACATTTAATTATGGTCATTCGTACATTTAGTTATAGTGATTCGTACATATAGTTATAGTGATTCAAACATTTTAGCCATGGTGAATCGTACATTTAGTTATGGTGAGTCGTACATTTAGTTATGATTATTTGTATATTTAGTTATGATGAGTCATACATTTAGGTATAGTTATTCGTACATTTAATTATGGTGAGTCGTACATTTAGTTATGCTGAGTCGCACACTTAGTTATTGTGAGTCGTACATTTAGTTATAATCATTTGTATATTTAGTTATGGTGAGTCGTATATTTAGTTATAGTGAGTTGTATATTTAGTTATAATGAGTTGTACATTTAGTTATGGTAAGTAGTACATTTAGTTATAGTCATTCATTCATTTAGTTATAGTCATTTGTACATTTAGTTATGGTGAGTTGTAATCGTACATTTAGTTAAAGTTATTCATATATTTAGTTATGGTGAATCACACATTTAGTTATAATTATTCGTATAATTAGTTATGGTGAGTCGTACATTTAGTTATAGTAATTCATACATTTGTTATGGTGAGTTATACATTTAGTTGTGGTCATTCATATATTTAGTGTAGTAATTCGTATATTTAGTTATACTCATCCGTACATTCAGTTTTAATCATTCTTGCATTTTTTATAGGTATTCGTACATTTAGTTACTATTTTTATGGTAATTCAAGATTTAATGTAAATTTTTATTTTTATCATTTTTATATAATAATTCGAGATTTAGTATAAAATATTTTTAATTATTATTTTTAAATAGTAATTCAAAATTTAATATAAAATATTTATATTTTTATTATTTTAAATAATTTAATATGAAATGTCTTTTATTTTTTATTTTTTAAATATTAATTTAGGATTTAATATAAAAGATTTTTATTTTTATTATATAATATATATTATATAATTTATATGTAATATATATTATTTTTAATTTTTTTCAAAAATAATATTGGATTTAATATAAATATTTTCATTTTTATATAATAAGATGATATTTAATATAAAATATTTTAAAATTTTTATTAGTTTTTAAAATAGTAATGTAAAATATTTTGTATTTTTATTATATATAATATATTGTTATATTATATTTATAATATTATATATAATATGTATAATTTATATATATATTATACATAATATATAATTTTTATTTGACCGATGGGTCCAACAAAAACAAATAATTACCCAATTAACAATTTCTATTAAATTAATATTTTTTCTATTTAAATATTCAAATTGAATAGAAAATCGAATTCAATAATTTAAATGGTAAGGTAATTTATTTAATTAAATGGATTTAATAGAATAAGAATAGAATTTAATTCTTTTTCTTGTGTTGAAGGCTAGGAAGACGAAGAATGATCCCTGTAATTATTTATACCCCTCATTTATCCTTCATTTCTAGTTTTCACTTACTTATCTTATGTTTAGTATCTAATCAAATTGAATTTAGAAAACAAAACCCATTCTGTGACATTTCAATCTGACAATAGGGATATAATCACACCCCTCCAATTTAGATTGAAAAAAGAAAAAAAGGGGTAAAGACAAATACTTCACAATATACATATTTTAAAATGCGGTATAAAGTAATTCCTAGAGAAAGAATATAAACAAGCAAAAGACTTTTCATATTTTTTTCATCATACCTAACCTAATAGCAGGAAGAATTTGTTCTTGTGTAATATATAATTTATTCTTTTAATCTTTTAAAAATAAATTAAAATTTAGTACAAAATATTTTTAATATTTATTATTTTTAAATAATATTTTTAATACATATAATTTATATATAATAAATAATATATTATATATAAAATATATTTTACATATATAATACAAAAGCAGGGAGTCGGTTCTCTTATAATTTGGAACCAAGTCCCTACCTAATATATGTTTATGGAGCGAGGGTCGGCTCCTACCTCATATATAAAATATAATATAACATTTTTTAATTTTTATTGTTTTTAACTAATAATTCAAATTTAATATACATTTTTTATTATTTTA
>JBBYHL010015963.1:0-11491 GCA_038381835.1 Adansonia madagascariensis
AATAATATAAACATATGGCTGAATGGGTGCCTGATAGACTAACTCTTCATAATATGGAGAAGAAGTCTACCAAATCTTTTAAAGAATATGCATAAAAATGGAGAGACATGCCTTCTCAGGTTCAGCCCCCCTTAATTGAGAAAGAAACCATGATGCTATTCATGAGCACTTTGCGTCCCTCCTATTACGACAAATTGGTGGGGAATGCATCTAAGAATTTTACTAATCTTGTTATTTTAGGATAGATGATTAAAATAGCTATAAAAGCTGGTAAAATCATGACTGGGGAGTCTTCTACTAGAACGAAGCCATGGATAGGAAAAAAGAAAGAAGAAGCTCTAAATGTTAACTACGTCGGTCAACTGTACCGTCAAAGACCTTATCCATATTACTAAAAACCAAAGACAGCAAACCCAAAATACTTACATTTTTAACATGCCCAGAGCTCTTTCTTCAACATCACCTTAGACCACCACTTTGAACCCTCATCCATAAAATGAACCATGACCCAATATTAATCCACTAGCCCAAAGAGCCAACCAACCTAGATCTCACTATGAACCCCTTTCTTACTCTTATAAAAAAATGTTTGATAAGCTTTTTAAGGCATGGTTAGTGGTTCAAATCTTCTCCAAACCATATGAAGGAAATTACCCCAGTTGGTATGAGCCAAATCTGCACTGTGAGTATCATGTAGTAGCAGGTTACTCGATCAAAAACTGTATAGCTTTCAAGCAAAAGGTTCAAAGTCTTCTTGAAAGGGGTACCTTTCAAATTAATAATGGCTCAACACCTAACATGGCAGTAAATCCCTTGCTAGATCATACCCAACCCAGGATTAATCTCTGATTACTGAAGAAAAAGATCGAATAAAGTCAAAAAGTCTAAGAAGTTAGGACTTCTATGGAAAAAGTATGCTCCATCCTAACTGAATGAGGGATATTTAGTCAAGATCATGGAAGTAGCAAAGGTCAATTTGGTCCTAATACTAACTTCTGCAAATTTCACATAATGTCAAGGCACACTTTACAAAATTGCATAAAATTTTTGGGCATAATCCAAAAAATGATGGATAATGATGAAATTAGGTTTTTAAAGAAGTTGGATTAGATAAAGAAAAATCAATCAACATGGCTGGTGAAGGATCATTATAATTGCCTTACGATGTTAGTCACCCTCTTATCATTCATCGCAATTAACCAAAGATCATATTGCCTAAATTTGAAGTTACTCCTAGACTTACTATCAAAATGCCAACCTTGTTCTTGTATCAGAATAACAAACAAGTATCATGGAAGTATGATGGTGGAATAACAACTCCAGAGGTTCTTACAAGCCAACTGGCTGCTATTGACATAACTGGGATAAGCCATGTGATAAGAAGTGGTTGCATCTATGACCCAAAAACTAGTGAAACTAGTGCAACAACCAAGTCAAATGGACAGGTATCTGGAAAAGCAATAGTTACTGAAGATAACCTAATAGAACTATAGGAATCGATCAAAGTAAAAAAAGTTGCTAAATTTTTTAAGTTCATTAAACACAGTGAGTATAGTATAGTAGAACAGTTAAAGCAATAACCGACAAAGATTTTTATGTTAACCATATTGCTTAGCTGAGAAGCGCATTAGAATGCTTTGTTAAAAGTGCTCAACTAGTCTTATGTTCCTTAAGACATTTCCATAAATAAGCTGGATCATCTAGTAAATAACATTATTGCTGACAATTTCATTTCATTTAGTGACGATAAGATCCCACCGGGGGTAATGCTTTAATAAAAGCTCTCTATATCACAACTCATTATAAAGGGACCACTCGACCTAAAGTCCTCATTAATAATAGATCAGCTTTAAATGTAATGCCATTGATCACATTATCTCGCTTACCAGTTGTCGTTAGTTAGATCAAGCACAGCCATACAATTGTTAAGGCATTCGATGAGACTAATAGAGAAATCAAGGGAACTATTTTTATTACTTTAGATATTGGCTTGTGTTGATTTGAGATCGAATTTCATGTAATGGATATTATCCCAGCATACAACTATTTATTGGGACTATCATGGATTCATTCTGCCAAGACCATTCCATCATCTTTATACCAAAAAAGTTAAATTCATAATTGACGAGAAGTTAATTAGCTTATCAGGGGAGGAAGACATTGTGGCCATGACTTTTACTGAAGCCCCTTACGTTGAAGCAGATACTAAAATTGAATAGTGCTTCTTTAACTTTTTTTAAATTATCAATGCCACTTTTGTTGCAGAAGGGTCTGTAATCCTAAAACCTAGACTTTCAAACAGCACCTACATGGGTCTCAGGCTTACAATCGAAAAAAAAGCTAGAGCTGGAAGTGGACTTGGGAAACATTTATAAGGGATCAGTCAATCTATCAATGTCATTAGCAAGAAATATAAGCAAGGACTGGGTTTTAAGCCAGAGTAGAGTCAGAAAAAGAAATTTAAAAATAAATATCAAGGAAAGAAACTTGTCCAAAACTTTAGTTAAATAGTCAAGCCAGAAATCAACCTTTTATCCCTTATTGAATGAAGTTTTTTAATATAGAGGGGTTGTTAATCTAGAAGCTAAAGAAAAAAAGCCAATGGAGTTATTATGGTGGTTAATAAAGCTTTCAAAAAGTGTTAGGTGGCCACCATTGGAGAAGACAGCAAAGAGACGAATGATGGTCATGGGATCCATCTTTATCCTCTTGGATATGTCTTGAAAAATTGGACCTGTATTAAGAGAACTGTAGTGCTTACGTTAGTTTCAAAGTAATCTTGGGAACTTATTTTGTCATCTAAGAATCTTTCTATGAAAACTTGAAATGTTAAATTATAATTTACAAAAATGAAATACATGTCACCTTTTTATCTGTGTCCAATTTCTTTTAAACCAATTTTTTTTCCTATGTTACATACATTTATACAAATCATGTCATACATTTGTTTGCCTATTTTTTTCTTTTTTACCCTTACAGATTTCTTACTCAAGGAAAAGTGGTTGCTCCCAAACATGATTCAAAGGTTGAATTTGAATAGACTATTTGCTTGAATGAGGTTGATTTCAAAGAAGAGGTTGATGATCATACTTTGCCACCTGATCTATTAAAAATAATCAAGCAAGAGGATGAATGAATAATGCCCTATGAAGAATCCATGGAGGTGATAAATTTAGGGGATGATGAGGATGATAAAAAAAAGTCAGGATAGGGACTGCCCTAATGCCCATCACTAGGGAGGAATTAATAAGTTTGCTCCAAGAATTTTAAGATGTTTTCGCATGGTCCTACCAAGACATGCCAGGGTTGGATACAAAAATCATAGTCCATAAATTACCTCTAAAACAAGAATTTAAACCAATTCAGCAGAAGTTGAGAAGAATGAAACCAAAAATGCTTCTAATGATAAAACAAGAGGTAAAAAAATAATTTGAGGCTGGAAATACCTAGAATGAGTTACAAATATTGTCCCAGTTCCCAAAAAAGATGGTAAAGTTAGAATGTGTGCAAACTATCAGGACTTAAATTGAGTGAGTTTGAAGGATAATTTTTCTCTTCCTCATATAGATACTCTAGTTGATAATATTATGAAGAATTGTTTATTTTCTTTCATGGATGGATTTTGCGATATAATCAGATAAAAATGGCACCAAAAGACATGGAAAAGATAACATTTATCACAATGTAAGGAATTTTTTACTATAAGGTAATGCCATTTAGATTGAAAAATATAGGGGCAACTTATCAGAGGGCAATGGTTACTCTATTCCATGATATGATGCACAAAGAGATAGAAGCATATGTGGATGATATGATTGCTAAGTCGCCTTAGGAGGAAGGACACATTGTAGATTATGAAAGCTGTTCAAAAGATTGAGAGAATACCAATTGAAGCTAAATCCGACAAAATGCACTTTTGGTGCAAGGTCGAGAAAGTTATTAGGGTTCATTATGAGGGAAAAAGGGATTAAAGTTGATCCAGATAAGATTAAAGCCATCCGAGAATTACCATCCATATGTACATAAAAAGAGGTGCCAAGTTTCTTGGGGAGGTTGAATTACATTGCCAGATTTATATCCCAACTCATTGATAAATACGAACCAATATTTCAGCTTCTGCAAAACCAAACCTTGGTGAATGGAATGAAGAATGCCAAGCATTATCTCTATAATCCGCATTAGTGCCACTTGTATTAGGATGACCCCTAATCTTGTACTTGTTAGTGTCTAAAAGGTCTATGGGTTGTGTGCTGGGACAGCATGATAAGATAAGAAAGAATGAATAGGCTATTTATTACCTCAGTAAGAAATTTCTTAACTACGAGGTAAATTATTCTCAAATAGAAAAGATATGTTATGCCTTAGTTTGGGCTATAAAAAGGCTTTGACAATACATGTTGTATCATACCACTTGGCTGATCATCAAAATAGACCCGATCAAATATATGTTCAAAGCATCGATTTTGTCAGGAAGAATAGCTAGATGGCTAGTTTTGCTATTGGAATATGATATGGTTTATGTGAGTCAGAAGGCAATTAAAGGGAGCATTATCGTTGAATTCCTAGCAAGTCGGCACTTGATGATTATCAACCATTGAATTTTGACCTTCCTAATGAGGATTTAATGAATATTTCGATGGAAGAATAAGGAAAGCCATCGAAAGAATTGACATGGAAAATGTATTTCGATGGAGAATTAAATGCTTTAGGCCATTAAATTAGGGTAATCTTAATATCTCCATAAGGAGACTATTACCTTTTACTACTCGATTAGACTTCAATTGTAAAAGTAATGTAGCAAAATATGAAGCATATATTATAGGACTTTGGGCAGCTATAGAGAGAAAAGCTCAATTATTAAAAGGATACAAGGACTCAGCCTTAGTGATTTATCAATTGCACGAAGAATGGGAAACTCAAGATTGGAGGATACAACAATATAGAAAGCTATTCTAGAATTGCTTGAAGAGTTCGAGAAGGTAGAATTTATTCATCTGACTCTAGATGACAACCAAATGGTGGATGCTTTAGTCACATTAGCTTCGATGTTTAGGGTGAATGAAGGGTAAAAGGTAACACCAATTCAGATAAGCATTTATGAGTCTTTTGCATATTATTGCAATGTCAAAATGGAAACTGATGTTCTCCCATAGTATCACAACATCAAAAGATATCTCAAGGATTGAGCATACCCAGATAATGCCTTTAAGATCAATAAAAGAACTTGAAAGAGGCTGGCTATGAATTTTGTTTTAGATGGACAGGTTCTTTACAAGAAGAGTTATGATCAAGCGTTACTAAGGTGCATTGATGCTTCCAAAGCACAGAAGATATTGGAAGAAGTGTATGAAGGGATTTACAGTATCCATGCAAATGGACATAAAATGGCAAAACAAATCATGAGATTGGGTTATTTTTGGATTACCATGGAAGGTGATTGCATTAAATATGCTCATAATAAATCCTAAGTCTATGCTGATAAGATCCATATACCATATTCACCATTGCATGTCATAACCATACCATGGCCTTTCTTCGTATGGGGCATGGATTTTGTTAGACCAATTACCCCTATAGCCTCGAACTGTTATCGTTTCATCCTAGTGGCTATTGATTACTTCACCAAATAGGTTGAAGCAGCCTCTTACATAAATGTGACAAGATTGATGGTGATAAAATTTTTTAGAACTAACGCATTTGTTAATTTGGATCCCTGAAAGAATTATAACAGATAATGCCTCTAATTTGAATAATAAATTAATGATAGAGGTGTGTACCTAGCTTAAAATTTTTTATCACAATTCAGTGACATACCATCCAAAGATGAATAGAGCTGTAGAGGCAGCTAATAAAAATATTAAAAAAATTATAGGGAAGATGGTATAGATTATAAAGATTGGCATGAGAAGCTTCTTTTTGCCCTTTTGGCTTATAGAACTTCAGTTCAAACTTTAAATAGGGCAACGCCTTATTTGTTAGTCTATGGTACAGAGACTGTCTTATCAATTAAAGTGGAGATCCCTTTACTTTAAGTTTTGATGGAAACTAAATTGGAAAAAGCTAGATGGGTTCGAGATCATTATGAACAACTGAATTTCATTGAAGAAAAAAGGCTAAAAGCTATTCAACATGGGTTGACATACCAAAAAAGAATGATGAGGGCACATGATAAGAAAATTTATCCCAAAAAATTCCATGAGAGGATTGATATCCTGCAAAGACAAAAAGATCCTCGAGGTAAATAAGCACCCAATTGAAAGGGCCTTATGTTGTCCGAAAGACATTTTTAGGAGGAGCATTGATATTGGTAGAGATGGATGGAAGAATTCTCCCAGACCCCATTAATTCAGATAATGTAAAAAGATATTATGCTTAAAAAAAGAAAAAAAAAGATGAAAACCTGAAAAGGTATCCATTTAAAAAAATGAAATGACCAAAAAAATAAAACAAAAAGAAATGGATGAAAACTTGAAAAAGCATTCAGTTTAAAAAAAACCTGAAAAGGGTATCTAATCAAAAATGTTATAAGAGGGAGAGTTTAAGTTGAAAGCTTGAAGCGATAGCCCAAGTATTTGAAAGGAATAGATAAAGCATAATTTGCTAGAAGACTAAGTTTGAAAGAAGCATAGTATGATAAAAGGCATCTTCAAGAGATGAATCTTCCATAAAGTAAACTTTCTATTTAGAAGAAATCTTTAAAAAAATGAATGAATGGGAGATCTTGCTTATCTGAGTAATATCCAAAACCTCTTTTGCATTTTATCACCATTTTTAAAATAACCAATGTTGTATCCTATTTTCTTGTTACCATACAAGTACATATTTTCATTCATACCTTTATTATTTAGTCTTTTGGACCATGCTAACATTTTTGCTAGATGATAATTAATGTTTTAAATATATAAAAATTAAGGAAAAGATGATAAATTGATTTCTCTGTATTACTTTGAACGAGATCAAAACATTGCAAAGATGTCAATCAATGATCCAAAGTCTTTCAGACATTCTAGAAAGAATTAGGGTGGATGAACTATATATTTCCCATCGTACTCTTCTTCTTTAGCCTATATCAATTTATTTTGGCTATTGATGGAAATTTTAAAAGTTGCATATTCCTCATCATGCTTTTTGCCTTTAGCCGATATTAGTTTGCTTTAGCTATTAATGGGAAATTTTAGAGACCATATATTCCCAATCATGTTCCTCTTTTCAATTCCTAGATGATATTGGTGCATCATCTAGTTTGACTTTTATGGAATAAGTGTATCATGTCTACAATGACCTCTAAAGATGCCTTCAATTTTAAGTTCAAGTGATGGCTCCCTTTGCCAAAAAGAAAAGAGATCCCTAATGTTTTTGATCTTCAAGCAAAAATATAGGTCTATTCCATTAAATGAAGGACAAATATCTATCACATTTTCTCTATAATAGGCTGGATTAGACATTAATAAAAAAAATTAAATCATGAAAACTTATCATATGTATTCCTCATATATTTGCATTCACATTTAATAATTTACAGATCTTAAGCTGAAAAGAGCCTTTGGATACGTTGATGTTTCATAAATGAAAGGTAAACCTTGCATGCCTTTAAGCAATCCAAATATGAATCATTTTTACTATTTTACTGTACTAGTTTCACCTTGGTCAACTTTTTCGATCAAGGTTACATCTTGGTTAATCCTTTAGGCCTCGGTTATGATCTAATCATCCTTATTTGACTGTATCAGTTTCACCTTGGTCGATCTTTTTGACTTAGGATTATATTCGGGTCTTCTTTGTTTAACTATATCAGTTTTACCTTGGTCAGCCCTTTAGACCTAGGATTATTTCTCTGTCATTCCTCATATGACTGTATCGATGCTGCCCTACTTATCATTTCATATCTAAGATTATATCCTAGTCACCTTTATTTGACTTGTTGGCTTTATCCCAGTCAAACTTCACCTATGTTCATTTGCTGGTTTCATCCCAATCAACTCTTATCTAAGTTGACTTATCGGATTCGTCTCGGTTAAACCTTACCTATGTTGATTTGTCAGTTTCATCCCAATCAACTCTTACCTAAGTACCTAAGTTGACCTATCGACTTTATCCCAGTCAACTCTTTTCATTTATCAGCTTATCGATCTTATCCTAGATAACCCTTTTCATTTGTTAACTTGTTGGTTTTGGCCCAGTTAACCTTTTATTGTTATTAACTCATAGATTTTATCTTAGTTGACCATATCTTTGTTGACCTGTAGGTCTTCCCTCAGTCAACCTCTTGCCTCTATTGACTTGTATGCTTTTACCTAATTAGCTTCTTTTATTTGTTGACCATCATGGCTTTGTCTAAATAAGCTACCCATGACTTAGGTCTCGTCTTAGTCACCATTTAATTTAAGAATTCTACTTAGGGCTAATTAGCTTTAATTTTTATCTTGAGTTTAGTTTCAAAGCTTAACGACCTAAACAAAATCGTGTCTATTTAGTATTTGCCTTGTTTTTTATTCTCAGTAACGGTTAAAGAGGGGCAGCTGTTGACACCTAATTTCATCCTAGTCTTGTTTCTAATAATCCTGAATATTTAGGATCAAGAACTTAACAGCTATCTTCATTGGGACTGATATTTTTTAGATGAACAAGACATTTTTAAGATCTTTTTAGTCATAATTTGGATAGCCGTAAGTTCACTTGACAAAAAGTACCATTTGAAGATCGATCTCGGATGAAAGGACGATTATTCAAAAGGAAAATTTTGTTTATTTTCTTGCTGAATGCAGAAAATTATTCCTGCAGATGATATCACGATCAAATTTCGCATTTTCATGAATTTTTTTAAGATTTTTTCGTAAAGATTGAAAATTGACCATCGTATATTTTACCGAAACTTGTATAGTATTTATGCTAATATGCATTTAAAAAATCAAAAATATTCAAGGAAAAATTCATATTGATATTTTATACCACAAGGTGTCAAGTTGTCTATTTTTGTAATTAATTTTGAATTTTTCATGATACAACGAGTATTATACTTGTGAAATTTTTTCTAATAAATTATTCTAAATTTTAAATTTTTATTTTTACCATTTTGTAAATCAATATTTTAGATAATACGTTTTATTTAATTCATTTTTTATAAGTTTTAATGTAATCTTTGAAATTTTTCAATCCTAAAATACTAGTTTTCTTTTAATCTATAAAATTTTTGGTAGAATTTTCTCAAGTTTTGAACTCCAAAATTGTTTAAATATTTTCATTTAACCACTATCAAATCTATTTTTCAAAACTCATTTTATTTTATGAGTTTTGCTTTTTTTTTTGAATTTCCTATTTTCAAGATGCGGAGTTTACTACTCCATAATTTTTTTTGAGAGGATTTTTCTCGGTTTATAATTTTTAAAATTATGAAATATTATTATCTAATTCATATTAAATCAGTTTTTGAAAATTCAATTTATTTTATGAGTTTTAGAATTTTCTCTGTTATTGAGATATGAAGTTTTCCACCTGTAAAATTTTTTAGTAGGATTTTTCTTGATTTATAATTTTCAAAATTTTTCAAATATTATTGTTTCAATTATATTAAATCAATTTTGAAAATTTTAATTTATTTTATAAGTTTTATATTTTTTACATATAATATTTTTTATCCAAAAGGATTTTTTTGTATAATTTTATGAGTTTTGGAAGTTCAATCAATTTTTTTATTTTTATTATTTTATTTCCAAATTTTGTTTACGATTATTAATTATTAATTTCCTATTTTATTATCATTTTAGTTTTAATTTTTTTGGATTATTGATTATTTTCTACTAGTTTCATGGAAACTAGTCTAATTAATATTCAAATTTCCCTAACCAATTTAGTTAGTTTCTAATCACCAGTTACTTAATATTTTCTAGGCAATCATGACAAATCTTTAAATGACCTTTGATGATTTGTTAAATTAATGCAAATCTCACCTTTTTATGGTAATTATGACAAAAATATAATAAAAGAAATAAATCTATTTTTTTCGTTTCTTCTCTTAGAGTTTCGACCAAGAGGATTTGGGGATCCTTTTGGCCGATCCTTTGTGTTTTCATTTTTTTAGTTAGAGAGAGAAAAAAAGAGCTTGGAAGAAAAAAACACTTAGTTTTTCAAGTTTTCCTTAAGGTATCAGACTTGTCTTTTCTCTTCTTCATTTTGATTCATTTTCATCCTTATTTATAAGCCAAAATCATGTTAAGGCTCATAGATTCTCATCCATGTTGAAAGGCTAACATGGTGGCTTTAATTTTTTTTGTATTTTTAGTTATTTTTTAGTTAAATCTTGTATATATATAATATTATTCTTGTTACTATGATTTTGATTTTGTTGTTTTTATGTTGATGTTTCTTTCATGTTATTGTGATGTTGATAAGTTGATTAGAATAATATTACATTTAGTTTATGATTTTACTTTGATTTAAGTTTGATGATAATTATTTATGCTTATTTCCATGGTTTTTATGTCAAAGCATGTATGTATTTCATGTTTTTCACCTTGGCCTAGTCTATTTGGAATTGTTCATGATCATTTTGCGCTTATTTTTATTTTGATTTCATGATTTTTAGATTATTTTGGAATATTAGTAAACATAGGGACTAAATTGCAAAATTTATAAAAGTTTTTTTTGGCATTTTTGGCTTGGTTAAAAGCTTTGTAAGCCATAAGATTTTTTATTCGTGTATTCATAAACATTTTTAGGTCTATCTAATACTTTAAGGGTCATTTTGTAAATATTAAAAAGTTTAATGGCTAAATTATAATATATGGAAATTATATTTTGTGGGTAAAAATGCTTGGTCGAACCTCCTTGCATATTATTACCATGACGTTTCTGTTGATTCTTTGCTGGTTTGATGATTTTTAATTTTTTTGTGGTATGTTACCATATAAGGGTCAAAATATAATTTTACAAAGTTTAGGGGTTACTTTGTAAATAAAACATTTTAGAGCAAGGTATTTGGCCAAGTCTTTGTTGATATATTGGCTGCATTTTCATGCATAATTTCATATGATTTTATATAATTTTTAGGTTATTTTATTATGTAGGGACTAAAATAAAAATTTTAAAAAGTGTAGGGACTAAATAGCAAATTTTCATGTTTAGGGGGCAAAATGTATATTTCACCAGTTTTAACGATTTTTATTATTTCTATGGCCTTCCATAGGGTTGTAGAAATTTTAAAACTTTTCGTATATGTTCGGTCCTCCGAAGGATATGAAATGTAATTTTTGAAAATTTAAGGGCTTGATTACAAATTTTGCATTTCAAGTCAAACTTAAAATTGTAACTTTTCCATTTAGATTAAATTCATCTACTTTTCATTATTTTAGTTTCCATTAAGGTATTGGGATACTTTCACGTCGAAGGTATACCTTAGAGGCATTTTGGTAATTTTCCTAAAATCGAGTCCTAGATAGTAACCGGGATGCTTTTATGCCAAAGGTGCATATTTAGGATAGGTTCATCCAGTTCT
>JBBYHL010015985.1:0-11490 GCA_038381835.1 Adansonia madagascariensis
ATTAAATAATTATCTAATTTGCATTTTTCAACAAAAAATTTCATCAAAAAATAAATTCCATTGGAAAAGTGTTTTGGCGCATGCATGCCACGCATAAACAGTGATGTGCAAAGATTAATTCTAATGAGATTAAGTTTTCTCAATGAAAATTTCTATTTGAAAAAGTCTATTTTTTTGATGAAATTTCCATTGAAAATATCCTGATTCTATCTGAAATACTTAATTATTTGTGATGAATTATTTTGACAAAAAAAATTCATCAAAAATAAGCTTTTCTCTAGTAGTGTTAGTTTTATAATTAATTTATTATTATATTTTATTTTGAAAATAATTTTTAAATTATTATTATACTTATATATAAATTAATTTTGCTTGCATGTTATTTTAAAATACAAGATTCACTTATTTCGTAAACTGTCTAATGATTAGCTTGGTAAGCTAAGGTTCAAGTCTTACATTGAATATATATTTTTTTGCATTTTAAAAAAGCATATTTGAATGGTGGATTTAGATATCTGAATTCGTTATCTGTAGGTGTAATGCGAATTCAAATAATAAATATCCGACGGTTCATATCTGCATCTACTTTAATATTAATTATAATATCCAAATTTGAATATTATTCAAATTCAGAAAAATGGATAGAATGGATGTGGATATCCAAATTTGCATTATCCATTACCATCTCTACACATTACACTAATTTAAAATTAATAAATTTTTCTTCTTAAATATGTAATTTTATTAATTTATTTAAATTTAAATAACTAATAAAAAAATTCATTCTAAAAGTTTACAATTTAATCACTTAATTTTAAGTTAACATATTAACATTACAAAATTAAAAGAACTGAAGATGATCAATAATTGTTTTTATTGATGCAACAATTTAAGGTGACATGTGAAAGGCTAGCTAATGCTTTGATGATGGGCCTTCAAGACAAAAGGAGTTAGAAGGTATCAGAGTGGGTACTCCAGGGCACGCTCTAATACTTAAGTTAATAAAGGTTGGAAGAAAAGAAATAAGTAGGTTGTATTTGTCTTACCTTCAAGTAGACCATTGTACCATTTTATAGTAGCTGCTAAGTGTTGTCCATTATCTGGGTCTATATAAAGATAGAGTTTACAAGTGGATGAACTTCTTTAGATGAAGGTAAGGATTAAGTATATCTAAGGTATTATCATAAGATGTTATTATCTTGAGTATAATCCCTTTTATCTAATAGGTATAACAATTGCCCCCATAGGATATTGATAGTTATAAAATGACCATTCATAGCCCATAGAGGAGTAATTCGAACTCATCAAATGTAATTGCTTATCGAGTATGGCAACCCTTAGATCACCTAGTGGTTGGATTGAACTATGATGTAGAAGATTGTTAACCCATAGTGGTGACCTATAGGTTTTCTATTATTGTCGATAACAAAATGTGGAAATGTCGTTTGGACCTTTTTTTTTTAATTTTAAATTTTTTTATTTGTGCGAGGTATGACTGTAATTAATGCCACAGTTGCATGGCTCCATTCAATAATCAACACGTGGCAAAGCTTTGGAACCAGCGTAATAGCTGTAGTCGTGTTAGTTCATTCCCTATAAATAGGCCTTATTTTTCCTCTACATTCCATCAGGGATTCTAGTTTTCTACCTTTGTTTCTTTGTCAATTTTTGCAGCTAATGTGATATCTCAGGTTTTTTTTCATCAGCCTTCATTTTTATGAGTTTTCCTTTGTGACGCTCTTTAAAATACTGATTAGGTAAGATATCCTTCTCTCATTTCTTTTTGCTTTAGGTAGATTCTCCATTTTATCGATTTGAAGGTGTGTTGGATGGTTTTTTTGTTGGTTTTGATATCTTTTAAAATCTATTACACGGAAAGGCAAGTTATAAGAAGGTTTTCATCTGGCTATTTGTTATGGAAAATGTTGTCGTAGATAAGTTGAGTGATCGATCATACATATAGTTGTAAGAGAAATGTTTTGTATCGATAGAAGAGGGATTGATTCAAGAAATTGAACTAGTTCAATAGGGGTGAAGACCTACAAGTGGAAGAAAGGCAGACTCATAGTTTTATTACTATTGAATAGAAAGAGAAAAGTGATGAGATGCATTTCTCTATTACAAGAATTGATACTAGTTAGGTAGAGACATTCTGCCGGGATGACCAGGCACTTGTTATTGTTGAAGAGATAAGATAATTGTCAGTACTATCTTTAGTTTGCTATTAAAATGATGTTGATAGATATCTCTTCAAACGCATACATCATCAATGATCAATTTTTCCTTGTCAGTACAGTTAAGTGTTAAGTGGGGTTTCTTATTGGAGTATAATCATTGTTCCCCTATAAGTAATATACAAGTGACCCCTTACCATTTGGAGGAAGAACAAAAGCAATACTTCACAAGTCATCAATTTAAGTGAATGAATTTTTTTATCTCTAGAAAAATTCAACAGTATTGTCTTGGTGTCTACATTGTCAATCTCTTAAAGAATCTTGCTTGCCCTACCAAACAGAGGAGTTATAAGTACATCCCAAGATATGGTAAGATTTAAGATTCTGATATTTAATGTCATTATGGTGGTGAAGTGGATTACCTATGAATATGATCGAAGTAAGTGATGAGCCTGGGTCAACTATTGGGTTGAGTATAGACCCTACTTGGACTATGGTGGAGGGTAGTTTTAGGATGTCAGAGGAGATGCTAATTATTAGGATCTTAAGGGTATATGCTATTAATGCTTTGGCTTTCATAACTTAGTATTTCTTAACCTAAATTATAATTATTTTCTTTACAGGGATGGATGCTTCTACTCATGCTGCATTAGCAAAGCATGAGACTAGGTAAGCTGTCAGTACAAGAGGTAAGAGTAAAGGAAAGAGGAAGGTCGGAGATAGCAGGGGTGACCTCTTTGTTCAAAAAAGAGTATCTTTCATGATAACCACTACCTCTAGTTGGAGTTACACTTCCTGCTAGATCTCTCATATGGATACCATGTTGGTTTCTACAAGTCGAGTAGAGTCCGCAGCTCTAGTTATTGCAACTATTCCATCATTATCCAATGATGAGGAGATTGCATGTAAATAAGCTAACAAGGTCATGCACTAATCAGACATAAAATTTTTACTGACTAAGAATCTTACTATAAACTTGGAGTCTACCTTTCCCTACATAATGGAGGTAGTTTTCCCTTTTCTTTCTTTTTTTTTTATAATCTGACAACTTACAATAAGGTTTTTGTCCTTAGTTTTACATACTCAAATAGCTCTTCTTCACTAAATACAGCAGGTTACCATTAACCATGAGAATACTTGAAAGGAGGTCATTGCCAATAAAGAGGGTATAAGAGCTGTAGGATCAGGTTAAGGATTAACTCTCCAAAAGCAAATGTCTGATGATTTTGCCTTGAAAGCACAAGAAGAGGTGTCAAGTTAAAGGATAATTATGAGGGCATGAAAGGTGAATTGGAGCTAGCTAAAGCTAACATCAAAAGGCTATCTAAAAAAGTAAAAGAATCAAAGAAGGTCTTTACCATTCATGACTCAGAGTTGATAATAGTGACTGCTAAAATTTCTAAGTTAGATTTGCAAGTGACAGGCTCAAAATCAAAATGATTTTTTTTAGGTCAATTGTCAGCCTGTGGTAATGAGTTCAAGCAGAGTGCCTTCTATGGCATGCAACTCTTAAGAGGCCTTAAGATTTAAGAGATCTTAGGTTTTCTTAGCTCATCATTCCTTTTGAAGGCTTTAATGTATTAAAGCTATCCCAAGAGGAAATAGAAAAGATGCATTCTAAAGACATAACCTTCATTACTCCTACTCCTATGGAGAAGGCCATCGAGTATGAACATGGTTTAGAGGAAGAGGAGAGAGAGTAGGTCAACCAAGCGATCGAGGAAGTTACTTTAGAGTGATTGTATTTTAAACGTTTTATGTAATATTTTTGTGAAGTAATAGAATTAGTCTTTAATTATCGAGGTGCTCTTTTATTGTTTATTTATTAAAACAAGTGTTTAATATCTTGAATGTTAGTCCAAAAAAGCATTTTTACTTTGCATTGTCCTAGGCAGCCTTATATTCATGGGAGGTTTTATTTAGCCTTTCGTAAAGTTTTTAGTCCTTTTTGTAGTTTTTACGATTGCATGAGTGGACTGTGGTAGGTCATTTTAATAATTCAGCAAACAAAGGAGATCTATAGACTTGTCATTAAAGGTAATTCACAAACTCATTATTGAATAACCCAGCTAGGTTTTGAGACTACAAATAATATTTTTTGAGATAAATAGTATTCCAAGTGTGTAGCAAATATTTTCTCATCATGTCCATCAACTTATACGCACCAAATCCTATGACTTTGGCGACTTGATAAGGCTTTCCCAATTTAGGGATAATTTTTTTCCTTTCTTTTGCTGGTTTACTCGGCTCACAGTCTTGTAAGACCAAGTTACCGACTTGGAATTACCTATATTTCACTTTTTTTTATGATATTTAGACACTTTGGCTGCTATTCGTGTTGCGGTGTCCTTTCTTCTTTCTTCTAATAAGTCCATATTCATTCTTAAGTGTAGGTACATGAATTCATGATTGACATTGGCAGTTTGAATGCTTTAGACATTGATCTCTTTCAAGATTACTACTTTGGTGCCATAGAGTAGATTAAAGGGTATTACACTGGTTGCTTGGCATTCTATCATTTTGATTGCCCATGGTACTCTAAGCGTTTTGTTTACCCAAACTCCCTTGGTGTCATCCAACTTCCTTTTCAATGGTTGAAGTATATTTTTATTCATGGACTCGATCTACCATTAGACTGAGGATGGGTGACTGAACTATGCACTAGGCTTATGTGAAATTATTCATAGGAATTTTTTAGTTTATCCATTTGTAATTTTTTCCCATTATCAGTTATAATGGCCTTTGGTATTCCAAACTATTAGACAATAAATCTCCAGATAAAGATTTCCATGGATTTGGCTATGATAATAGCTACCAGTTTCCCTTCTATTCACTTTGTGAAATAGTCACAGGTTACTACCAAGAACTTCCATTATGATGTCACTGGCAAAAAATGGCCTAATTTATTGATACCCCATATGCAAAATGGCGATGGATGAGAATCTGCTTTAATGCTTCCATAGGTTGTCAAGTATCTTGGCAAATCGTTGGCACTTATTGCACCTTTTTACTAAGTTGGTGGCATCATTCTCATGGTTGACCAAAAAACTCCTTACTTGTGTGATTTTTGTGCTAAAGCTTTGCCCCCAAGTTGTTATAGACTTCCTCGTGGATCTCTCTAAGTGCATAGTTTGCCTCATTTGGGTTTAAGCATCTGAGAAAAGGATAGGTAAAAGATTTCTTATATAAAATGCCATTGACAATAGTATACCTAGTGGTCCTTTTTTCTAGACTTATTTTTGGTATTAGGTAACCGAAAGCAGTATTGTTTTAAAGGAATGCCATTATTAGTGTTATCTAATTATCACTAGCATCCATGGTCAATTCATAGATGTATCAGTCATAACCCAATGTTCGAATGGACTCAAGTTAAATCTTGCCTTTGTTTATGAATTTTAAACTACTCACCATTTTTTATATTGAGTAAGCTAATGCAATTTACTAGCGAGGGATTTGTTTAAACATGATATGATTAAAGGCGAGGGCAAGCTCAAAGATTACGCTATGATATTTGGCTAGTGTTTGATCCTTGACTTCATACGTTCTATTAATTTGGTTCTCCACTAATTGAGAATCTGTATAAGCCTTCAAGTGAATAGCTTTGATATTTTTTGCTAGCTCTATCCTGGCTATTAGTGCCTCGTATTCAATAACATTATTTGAAGCTAAAAATTTGAAGGACAAGGCATAATGCCATTCTTACATATTAGGATCTATTTGGGAACGCTGGCATCTAATTTTTCTTTTCCTGATAATCCATTGGCGTATAGCTTCCAACGTCTTTCATTGCCACTTTTTACCTTCTAGAAGGTAGCCATTCAATCGTTTAGGCTTTTCTTCCAACATTTTTCTTTTCTTAATTGCTTGCTTCTAATTTTTTTTCCTAACAATTTGTTGGCATATAGCTTTTAACATCTTTTACTGCCATTTTCCACCTTCTAGAGGGTAACCATCCATTATCAGCTTTTTCTTCATGGTAGATGATGTGGTGACCGATTCAAGATTTAATGAGCACTAAAAAAGAGCATTTAGCAACAAAGTCAGCTAGTACTTGTACTTTGAATGCCTTTTTATGAGAATATGTTAGTCTAAACTCACTTAGTTCGATGCTTTACCTAATCATCCTTCCAGTTAAGTTGACCTTCTTTAGAACATTTTTCAAAGGTTAATCCGTAAGCACCATGATAGGATGCACTTAAAAGTATGGGCTTAACATTTTGGCTGCTACTATGCATGTGTAGACTAACTTTTCAATCCTCGTGTAGCTTGTCTCCCTTGGTTGGATACCCGGCTTACATAGTAAACATGTCATTATAGCTCATTATCTTTTTTTTACAAAGGCAGTGACAACCATTTTCTCTGATGCGATGAGATAAATGATCAAGGGATTATCAGGCGAAGGGCTTACCAATAAGGTGGCGAGCAGAGGTAATGCTTCAGTTATTTAAATGCTTGCTAACATTATTCTATCCATTTGTATCTTGTAGCCACTCTAAGTAACTTAAAAAAGGGTAGGCATTTGTCAGCTAATTTTAAAATAAAATGGTTGAGTGCTGCAATTCTTCATGTCAGTCTTTATACTTCTTTTGTAAATCTTAGTGGGGACATCTCTAAGATCATCTTGACCTTCTTTCAGTTTGCTTCATTCCTTTAGAAAAAATCATAAAACCAAGGAACTTCCCAACTGCCACTCCAACGTGCATTTTAAGGGATTTAACCTTATACTATATCTTTATAGGATCTTTAAGATTTACTTAGGGTTAATGATATATTGGCTACTTGACACACTTTTCATGAGCATATCATCGATATATATATCCATAGATCACCCAATTTAATTTTTAAAGATTTTATTCACCAATGCTGATAAGTAGCCCCAGTATTTTTCAGTCCAAAAGGCATAACCTTTAGCCAAAAATTCTTTCTTTAGTGATAAAATTTATTTTGTTTCATCGTACGAGTTCATCTGTATGTGATTGTACTCAGAAAAGACATCCATGAAGAAAACACTGGTGTCTTGGCTATTTTTGGGATATGTTCTATTAAGATTAGTGAAATTGACACATATTCTCCATTTGCTATTCATCTGTTTCACCATCACTACATTTTTTAACCACTTAGGGTATATAACATTCTTTATATATCTTACAGCTGGAGCTTTTCGGTCTCTACCCTAACTGCTTAGATTCTTTCAAGGGAGAACTTACTTTTTTTTTGCTTAACTAGCTTGGCATATGAGTTGACATTTAAAGTGTGCATTATTACTTTTGTGCTGATGCCAAGCATATCTGTGGCTGACCAAATGAAAACATCTGCTTTGTGGCATAAAAACTTGTCAAGTTGTTCTTACTTTTGGCTCTAGCAAACTTTCTATCATGGTGAACAAGTCTCGGTCTGGTAGGTATAGAGAGATTTTTAAGGTTTTTCAACTGACTAGGGTTTGGGATGATAGAGATCTTCCCTGTTGTTTGGACTATCAAAGGTGAAAGTGCTTGACTGGTCAGGATAATGGTGTTAACTATTAGTTTACTTCTCATCATGGTTTTAGAATTATTATTTATGGTTTTGTCATTTTTTTGATTAGTTCTATGGACACTAAGCAACATTGTCGAACAGCTATCTAGTTGACCTTCATGTACCTTATTCTTGTCTGGGTACGAAACTTTACTATTAGGCAATACACCACAGTTGTCAACTTTGCTTTCTTCTTCGTAAATTGCTCAAGAATAATATTGTATGCTGATGGTTGGTCACTTATGAAAAAATCGACCATTATTATAGTCGTGTGCTCTCTATCACCCAATATGACTAGTATGGTTATAGACCTTTTTACTGCAATGGGCTGATTGGCAAAATCCGTATATTGGTAATGATTGATGTAGGTTGCCAGCTGTATATCCCATTTTTTGGAAAGCTTCCCATTAAAGTACTTTATTGGTGCTTCCATTATTGATCAGGATCTGATCGACATAATAAGTTCCCATAATAAAAGATATGACTATCGGTCATTCCTATTGTCAGCGACCAATTCATTGTCATCTTTACTGAATGTCACTCACCAATCATCTTACCTCGCTCTTTTAAGATGTATGTTTATGTCATGACAGACTTCTTTTTTGACTTACTACTCACCAAGCTTTCATTACTGCCAATTATAACATTAATTATTCTTATAGACATTTTTCTACAGCTTTATCATAATGGAGATCTGACTACTATATTGCTTCATCATTATCTTTCTTGACGAAGTGCTTAATTTTTTCTTTCTATATCAGTGCCTCCATGTTGTACTTTAAGCTGATGCATTCCTCTATAGCATGGCCAATGTCACCATGGAACTCACAATGCTTTTTGGGATTCCTATGACTTTTATTTTCTTTCATTGGTGACAAGTGCTCGATCATATGGTCTTTCATTATAGATTGAAAGATTTATGTCTTACTCGCTTTTAGAGGTCTGTAGGTCTCGTACTTGATGAAGATGACATCCAATCCCTTTTTCTTTATGTTTAGTTCATTATTGATCCAAGCTTGCTTTCTTGACAGTTGTTAGTTTTATGTTTTTAAGAGAATTAGTCCAACCTTTTTTTCCTAAGGATTCAAAATGGTTTGTTCTTTGATCTCGGTCAGATCACTTAAACTTACAATTGGCGATTTTAATATCCTCGACATCAACATACTTTTATGCCTTTTTGTAGAGTTGGTATAACTTTGTTGGCTAAGTATCATTGAGTGCATATTTAAGGTGTTTATGTCAAACGCCAGAGATAAATGCCTAAATAGCCCATTAGTCATTTAACTCTTCCACTTTTAAAATGGCGGTGTTGAAGCATTTCACATATTCTCAAATTATCTCATCAAGATTTTGTTTTATTGCCATTAAGCTAGCTGTGATTCTAGCCAACATGTGATAGCTTCCAAACTGGGCTAAGAATTACCTCATTAGCTAATTGAAATTAATGATGGACCTCAATTATAAAGAGTACCACTAAGTTTTTGTTTGTCCACAAAGAGTCTTAGGGAAAACTCAACCTTGAACAGCATCAAGTACATCTCGAAGGTTATGAAATGCTCAAAAGTAATTTAAATGATCAGTAAGGTATGCTACACTATCATAGGCATCAGGTGAAAGTTTGATTTTTTGAGGGATCAAAACTCATCGAACAACCCAAAACAGTGGATTATGCTCGATGTTGAGCCATTCCCATTCATCTTTATATGGGTACTTTAGGTTTTTGATTTCTTATCGTACGGCTGCCATTTAGTTAACAAGGATAAAGTCTCATGCTGGCTGAGTAGGTCTATATATGTCTAGTTGCCTTACAGGTTTACTATGTTTGGGGTCAAAGAGAAGCTATCTTAGGCTTTACCACCTTAACGATTCATCTGCTAGTCAGACTAAAAGTGATATCTAGTACTTTGGTTAAGGTTTCGAGCACTTTGGCTTAGGTTCCTGGTATTTTGGAAATTGGATAGTTGATTTTGGCAGTCAACTTATGCATTGAGACGTTAGTTAATTTGTTGTTATTACTGGTGTATTATGGCTTGTTGGGCCGCTATATACTGCTAATGTTATTGTTGCATGATGGCTTGTTGTATCGCTATCTGACTTGCCAGTGCCTAGAACTAAGCAAAGTATTGGCTTTTTACATCAGCATGAGGCAAAGTGGCAACATAGGATATTGCAAGAATGCCATGCCTATTGTCGGTGGGTTTACTAGGTTGACTGCTTGCATTAGATTAGCAATTGACTGGTTAGTGGTAGGGACATTTGATACATTGGTGTCAGTGACAACCATACCGAGGGTTGATGGGCTTCTTGGGGTTCAAGCATTTAAATTAAGCACCATATGCTTATCTTGTAGCAATGACGAGAGGGATGCTAGCAGAACCTGGAAATAGAGGGTTGGGCCTAAGCAACCGATGAAAATAATGGCGTCTAGAAATAAGGTATCATGTATAGGAGTGTTGATGATGAGATAAACTTTGTTGTCGTGGTTGTCTATTGATGACAGGATAAACTTTGCTTTCATGGTTGTCGAGATACGTCTATATGTCATGGTAGAGCTAAGCATCATGAGATCTTGCAATAGCCTAATGGGTGGTTAAGATGTTATGGTGGTTGTAATGGCAATGGTGGTGCCAGGAACGAGACTCACTTGTTTAAGATTGAGGCTCGATGCCTGAATTACGAGTAACTAGTTATCAGACTTTTAGTGTGGGACCATGTTCCTACAGACGGCATCAATTATTGATGCAACAATTTAAGGTGACATGTGGAAGGCTAGCTAATGCTTTGATGATGGGCTTGCAAGATAAAAGGAGTTAAAGGGCATTGGAATGGGTATTCTGGGGCACACTCCGATGCTTAAGTTAATAAAGGTTGGAAGTAAAGAAATAAGCAAAGTAGGTTGTATTTGTCTTACCTTTAAGTTGGCCATTCTACTTTTTTATAGTAGTTACTGAGTGTTCTTCATTATCTATGTTTCTATAAAGATCGAGTTTATTAGTGGATGAACCTCCTTAAATAAAGATAAAGATTAAGTATATCTAAGGTATTATCATAAGAGGTTATTATCATGATTATAATCCTTCTTATCTAGTAGGTATAATAGCTTTCAAAAATTTTAGGATTGCAAAAAATCATCTTATTAGTCATCCTCTAGAATTGAGTCACTGAAATGTTTTAGGGATGACATTCATTCCAAATACTATTAAATTCAAAAAATAGATGACTTTCTTTTATCGTCTTCATATCCCATCCCTAAAAAATCTTTCATCTGTATTGTAAGCAGACAAATTTTCAAATTATAAAATTATACAATCTGATGTTTATAAAAATGATATTCCCTAAGTTTCAAATTCTTTTATCTATTATTAATGCTTACGTAAAATTTTACAATTAAAATTTATAAAATTTATTATAATACTTAATTATTTATTATTGTTTTGTTAATAATTTAATATCACGTTATTCTTTACTAATATGTTATTAATTTATTTACTATGTTATTCATAATTTAGTAATATGTTATTAATAATTAGTACTCTATTATTAATCATTTACTAATATCTTATCAAAATATAGTAAACGTTATTAATCAATTATATTGATCTTTTACTCTTATGTTAATTCATTATTTATTAATTATTTGAAAATTTTTATGAGAAGTTTTAAAAAGCTTTTCAATCTAGATATAAATTAATAGTAGATATGAATTTACTAAAATATTCTATAAGTTTATAACTTTTTCTCTAATATTGGTATTCAAAATCAATAACCTTAAAATGTTTTACTTATTTTAGAATCTTTATCT